>VZTZ01032684.1:0-14288 GCA_013400955.1 Drymodes brunneopygia
AAGGAGGTGATTGTCCCACTCTGTTCTGCCCTGGTGCAGCCTTGCCTTAAATACTGTGTGCAGTTTTGGGCATCACAATATAAGAAAGATATTAAGCTATTAGCGAGCATCCAGAGGAGGGCAGGAAAGATGGTGAAGGGCCTTGAGCAGAAGCCGTATGGGGAGCGGCTGAGGTCACTTAGTCTGTTTGGCCAGGATAAGAAGAGACTGAGGAGGGGCCTCATTGCAGTCTGCAACTTCCTTGTGAGGGGAAGAGGAGGGGCAGGCACTGATCTCTGTGGTGACCAGTGGCAGGACCCAAGGGAATGGCTGAAGCTGTGTCAGGGGAAGTTTAGGTTGGATATGAGAAAATGGTTCTTCACCCAGAGGGTGGTTGGGCACTGGAACAGGCTCCCCAAGGAAGTGGTCATAGCACCAAGCCTTACAGGGTTCAAGAAGTATTTGGACAATACTCTCAGGCACATGGTATGACTTGCGGATGGCCCTGTGCAGGGCCAGGAGTTGAACTCGATGATCCTTGTCAGTCTCATTAAACTCATTCTATCCTGTGATTCTGAGAATGCAGTGTCACACAAGTAGGAAAGTTGCATGACCTTTCAAATTAAGAAAGAATGAGGAAAAGTGATCTGTAGCATAAATTCACCCTACACTTTGTCAAGAAGTCAAGAACTAGAAGTGTCTATCTGATTAGATGTGATTGATGGAGAGGGAGTAAAATTGATACGTCTGAACAGAAAAAGCAAACACAGTTGTCAGCTGATTCTAATGGAGAAAAATAACATTTCCCAGATTGAGTTATCAGAAAGGAGGAAACATTCATGATTCTTAGTTTCTCTTTGCTCTGAATGTCTTCTTAAAAGAGAATTATTGCATGTAAGTTAAAACTTTTTTTAGTTTTTAAATAAAATTAGAAATATTAATAAAACTGTAAATAATAGATTGCTCCTAATGACTCAAGCTACAGTATTAAGCCCTTTATCTCGTATTAAAACATGATAGATTTATGAATACCGTAAGATAAAATTTATAAAAATATACAGTTATATACCAAACTTCTCAAATATATACTAAGCATGCTTCATAACTGTGGCAGAAGTCTTGGTTCAGAAATATAGTGTTTAAAAAATGTAATGCAGCTTAATGCATGCTTTTGTTTGTTTTTCGTACATGTAGCTCTTTTATCCTTTCCTCCATTCCCCAAGCATTAACCTCTGAGGTCTAGTACATACATGAGAATCTTTATATCCATTAAAATAAACAAGCAACTATATGGGTCAAGCTTTCCCCACATAGACATTTCAGAAGAAAATCTGACCAAACTGTATCCTAAACCCTGCAAAATAAGGATATAAACAGAAATAAAATGTTTAAGGAAAGGAAAGATTTCTGCATACTAGAGAACAGCAAAATTATATTAAGCATGTTAGAATAAGAAATGCTGGTGTTTTATATATATATTTAAACTTTTGTTTAAAATTACTATTATGTTAACCATAGTCCATTGTGATAAAAAATATTAGAAAGACATCTGGTCTTGCTTTTAAAATGTCTATTTTTCCATCAAAAAATTTACATCAAAACCTTAAAAGTTGGCAGTTTTTGCACAAAACATTGTGTAGGTAACAGTTGGTTCATGGATTCCCAATTTTTTCAATGAAAATTTCTTATTTTTATGTTGGATAAACACCTATTTTCTGAAAAATATATTAGTATATCTGATTTTGCACAGAAAACAGAGTACTGTTTTTCACCTTGTAAATATCACACAGTCATTCTAGCTCCCTACTCTCTGCATTTCATCTATTTAGAATGCCTGGGATTTGGAAATTTATTTTACTGAAATCTTTGCACACCTGAATTTCTTTAGGGGATGAACAAAGATCTTCAAAACTACTTTATATAGATACTGTTGGGATGGAATAAATAAAGCCAGTGCACACTATTTTCATTAGTATCCAGTGAAATGACAAAAGGCACAAATTGAACTGAAGGAAATTCTGCTTAAACATAAGAAAATTCTTTTTTTTTTTTTACTCTAGGGGTGGTTGAACACTGAAACAGTTTGCCCAGTAAGTTTGTGGGGTCTCCACCTTTGGAGAAATTCAAAACCCAACTGTACATGGGCTTGGGCAACCTGCTCTAGCTGATACTGCTTTGTGCTGCGAGTGTGTGTGTGTGGACTAGACAATTGCCAGAGTTGCCTTTCAACTAAATGACATTTTCTCTTTTTCAGTTTGTGCCCATTGCTCATTGTCTTGTTACTGGGCACTGCTGAGAAGAGTCTAGCTTTGTCTTTTCTCTCTCCCATCAGGTATTTATACACATTGATAAGATCCTTGTGTTGCAGGAGTACTGATTCTAGCTCAGCCACACCCACGCCTGTGACTGGTATGGATCCCATTGACCTGGATCCCAAATTATGGATTTTCTTTCTGTCTTGACCTTGGACCTGTCTTGCCTCTAGGGACTTACCCAATGATCAGTGGACTGTGTCTGACCCTGGTTGTCCTCACCAGACCTGAGTCTGATTTTTGGACTGACTTCCTGGCTGGACCTTGGACCTGTGTCACCACAAATTTGTCTGATGATCTGGACACTCGGTTGAATCTGACTGCCAACTCCAGATCTGCCCTGTTCACTTCACTTGGATACTGCAGGACTAGGCCCAGGCCAGTGAGGTCCCTGCTGTGTATACTATGGTACTCAACTCCCAACTCCCCATTCCTCAGGGAGAAGCCAGCCCTTGCTGCTCCCTGACAGGAAGACAGTTTTGAAAGCCTTGCTAAAGTCAATATATACATAATCCACTGCTCTCTCTTCATCCATGGAGCCATTCACCTCATTTTAGAAGACTATTGCATTGGTCAAGCATGATTTCCTCTTTGTAAATACATGCTGACAACTCCCAATAATCTTCTTGTTCTTCATAGGTGGGCTTTGGCTTTTCTAACACCATCCCTGCACACTCAGACAGTCTATATATAGAGAGAGAGTCTATAGACAGGCTCTATATTCCTCCTGGGTTCCCTGACCTTGCTTCCACCTCTTGTATACTTTCTTTATACAGCTGAGCTTTGTCAGGAGCTCCTTGTTCATCCATGCAGGCCTCCTTCCGTCTTTGCTTGACTTCCTGTATGTTGGGATGGACCATTCTTTAACTTCAAGAAGGTGATCCTTGAAAAATAAACCAGCTCTTCTGGACCCCTTTGCCCTGTAGGATTGTCTCCCATGGGATTATTCCAAGCAGAGCCCAGAAGAGGCACAGGTCTTCTCTGCTCAAGTCCAGGGGTTTGATCCATCAGTTCTTGCCAGGAGGAGGACATCAACACAAAACTGTACCTAATTGCAAGTTCTTCTATCATTTTTTATATGTGCTGAATAAAGAGATGAAAATGAACAGCAGAATTTGAAATTCAAAGCTCCTATTACTTTTTTTTCCATCTTTTGAGAAAATAACCCAAGACCAACAAGAAGTATCTGTTCTGAAGAATTGAATCATATTTTATTTTTTTAATCAACTTTTCAAATGTATGAGTTTTTAGGTATGTCTAATGATATCAGACTCCAATGATATCAACTGCTGAACTGACAAACCTTTATTCTTCCCAAGAGAAGTTAAACTATTTCCATTAGAGATTCAACTTTGACACATAAATGCAGACAGGAAAGCTTCCAAGAACTAGAAATATGAAAAAGTAGTTTCATATAACACTATACCTCTGTTTCTGCTGCATGGGTTGCTGTCTCATAGCCATATATTGCATGTCCTCTTGTAGCCGATTAAGGGGAGAATCTGGTTTGACACGAATCCCATAATAATGGTATTTAGAGTTCCCCCTTCATGAAAGAACAAAGAAAGCATTGTTTCTTTTGTATATATATCACACATTAACATTTGCCTTGACTGGAAAACAGTACATAAAAGTTAGGCTTGTTTTTCCTCTCACTCTGGTATAAAATTGATAAAACTCCACCAGCTTCTGAAAATCAGTTCACTTAAACTATATTTTCCATCACTTTACTGTTGGGCTTCATTTATATAGAATAAGGTAAATAAAAAACCAACTAAATGACTTATGCAGTCATGGTGAATAAAACAATTCCATAAATGGGGTATGCTTGTGAGTGAGGGTTTGTGAATGTTTCACTGATCAATTTCAATCCTGGTCAACTGGAAAGAAAGAACAGAATTGGGCTATCTGTGTTCATGTTTATGAGAGTGTCTATATGCGTGCTGGTAAAGGCATTGTCCTATGTTAGCTTCTGTGGTTAGCTGTGTTAGTGTCATGTGTGTGTTTGTCTGCATCTTTGGAACACATGTTCAGTCTCGCTACTATCTGGACCTGCAAATGGAAACAGCAGTAGTTGCATCCATTGGACTGAGATGGAAGATATCTGGGTCATAAGAGTACACAGAATCTGGCTATAGCAGACCAGGAGTTCCCTGAGTCCTGAAGTCTGCTGGATTTGGCAACTCCCTTAACAGAAAGGTTTTAAATATTTTCATTTGCTTATTTCCTTGCTTGTTTTTAACATATGAGCTTCATGTTCACGATTATTATTGATATTTTTCTGTTAAACTTTAAGATTTTATTAATGCAAACCTGGTTCCCAGTCTTCTGGTCCGTAATCCCATGAAGATGGACCGTATGAGTTTTCCAAAGGAGGCAGCATTGACTGGATCTAACTTGTGCTCCTGACAATGACGTAAGTAATGGTTGTAAAGGGTACTTCTGGGGAGACTCACTCCTTCTGCAGTTTCATAGTTGTCTAAAAGCCATTGGAGCTATGTCAAATATGAAAGAGTGAACATACGTAAATTCAGTATTACTCTACTGAAAACCCCCACTTAATTGTACAACACAGAACTCTGATATTTTTTAGACCACTCAAGGCCTGTTTAATACAGTGACTTTGTTCTTCAATCAAATATAATCTCTTTAAATCCTTTCAATGCTAGATATCCCTTAGTTTTGGAATTTTTTTTTAGGTTTAAAAGGAAATAACAAGACTCATGGAACCTGTGAGTTCAGATAGCTCCACTTCTAAAAATATCTCAGATTCAGTACCATACATTAACATTTCATGAAGTTATTTGTGCTTTGGAGAAAAATTGCAGGAACTCCAAATAAATAAAATAACCAATGTAATTTATATTAATTGCATAAAAAACATAATAGAACTAAGTTAATGCATTTTTAATTCTGAAATGATATACTATTTCTTTTCACATGGAATTTAAAAAATACAAATAAAAAAATCCACTACTGCATTTAACCGAATAGGGTTTATTGTCTTCCAAATACAAAGAAGAAACTATCAAATATAAGGTAAAAAATAATCTAGATGACATGAAAAATGACTTGTATAGCTATAAAGCATCATGGGCCCAATCCCTTTTTGTTGTAGCCTGTATGCTTTTGACTTCTAAGAGGAACAGAATTAACATGCTTTTTTTTTTCCCTGTGTAATTTATTGCAGAATATTGGTGAGTAATTTTGGAAGCATTTAGGCAAACAGTTTCTAATACATCACTGTACCTTTGTATAAAACAAATAGTAACTAACATAGATTGACAGAATATTCAGAGTTGGAAGGGACCCACGAGGATCAGGTCCAACTCTTCATTAAATGGCCCATACAGGGATTGAACCCACAACCTTGGTATTATTGGCACCATGCTCTAACCAACTGAGCTAATCTCAGGGTCATGCACACAAAACTCAAGTAAAATGGTAATTTGAATGACATTTACCAGTATAAGAAAACAAAAAAAAATAAAATGGAAATATTTTTATAGTTTTTATTTATCCATTGTCCTGACTAGTGGGGGAGGTTCCACTTGACTAGAAGTTAGCAAACCTATAAGGAGGGCCAGAAGGAGGATCCAGGGAACTACAGGCCTGTCAGTCTGACTTCAGTGCCAGAGAACGTCATGGAGCAGATAATCGAGTGCCATCCCATGGTATGTACAGGACACCCAGGGGATCAGGCCCAGTCAGCATTGGTTTAAGAAAGGCAGGTCCTGCTTGACTAACTTGGTCTCCTTCTATGACAAGGTGATGCNAAAGCATCATGGGCCCAATCCCTTTTTGTTGTAGCCTGTATGCTTTTGACTTCTAAGAGGAACAGAATTAACATGCTTTTTTTTTTCCCTGTGTAATTTATTGCAGAATATTGGTGAGTAATTTTGGAAGCATTTAGGCAAACAGTTTCTAATACATCACTGTACCTTTGTATAAAACAAATAGTAACTAACATAGATTGACAGAATATTCAGAGTTGGAAGGGACCCACGAGGATCAGGTCCAACTCTTCATTAAATGGCCCATACAGGGATTGAACCCACAACCTTGGTATTATTGGCACCATGCTCTAACCAACTGAGCTAATCTCAGGGTCATGCACACAAAACTCAAGTAAAATGGTAATTTGAATGACATTTACCAGTATAAGAAAACAAAAAAAAATAAAATGGAAATATTTTTATAGTTTTTATTTATCCATTGTCCTGACTAGTGGGGGAGGTTCCACTTGACTAGAAGTTAGCAAACCTATAAGGAGGGCCAGAAGGAGGATCCAGGGAACTACAGGCCTGTCAGTCTGACTTCAGTGCCAGAGAACGTCATGGAGCAGATAATCGAGTGCCATCCCATGGTATGTACAGGACACCCAGGGGATCAGGCCCAGTCAGCATTGGTTTAAGAAAGGCAGGTCCTGCTTGACTAACTTGGTCTCCTTCTATGACAAGGTGATGCACTTAGTGGATGAGGAAAAGGCTGTGGATGTTATCTACCTTAATCTTAGTAAGGCCTTTGACAGTGTTTCCCAGTGCATTCTTCTGAAGAAGCTGGCTGTTATGGCTTGGACAGGCATACTGTTTGCTGGGTAAAAACATGGATGGATGGATGGATGGATGGATGGATGGATGGATGGATGGATGGGCCAAAAGAGTGGTGGTGAATGGAATTACATCCATTTGGTGGCTGGTCACAAGTGGTGCTCCCCAGGGCTCAGTAATGGGGCCAGTTCTGATTAATACCTTTATCAATGATCTGGATAAGGGGATTGAGTGCACCCTCAGTAAGTTTGCAGAAGACACCAAGTTGGGTGGGAGTGTTGATCTGCTGGAGGGTAGGATGGCTGCACAGAGCTTGTATGAGGCTCAACAAGGTGAAGTGCATGGTCCTGCACCGGGGTCACAACAACCCCATGCAGCACTACAGGCTTGGGTAAGAGTGCCTGGAACACTACTGGTCAGAAAAGGATCTTGGTGTGCTGGTTGACAGCTGACTGAATATGAGCCAGTGTGTGCCCAGGTGGCCAAAAAGGCTGATGGCATCCTGGCTTGTATCAGCAATAGCGTGGCCAGCAGGGGCTAGTGAGGTGATTGCTCCCCTGTACTCAGCAGCTGTGAGGCCAAACCTCAAATTCTGTGTTCAGTTTTGGGCCACTCATTACAAGAAAGACACTGAGGTGCTAGAGTGTGTCCAAAGAAGAGCAATGAAGCTGGTGAAGGGTCTGGAGCACAAGTCCTATGAGGGGGAGCTGAGGAAACTGGGGTTGTTTAGCCTGAAGAAAAGGAGGCTCAGAGGGAACTTTAACACTCTCTCTACAACTACTTGAAAGGAGCTTGTAGTGATGTAGGTGTCAGTCTCTTCTCATAAGTAACAAGCAATAGGACAATAGTAAATGGAAATATAGGGAAATTTTCTCCAATGAAAGGGTTGCCAAACATTGGAACAGACTGCCCAGTGAAGTGGTTGAGTCACCAACCCTGGAGGTGTTTAAAAGACATGTAGCTGTGACACTTAGGGACATGGTTTTGTGGTGGACTTGGCAGTGTTATCAGTTGGACTCGATGATCTTAGAGGTCTTTTCCAACCTAAACGATCCTATGATTCTATATTTAACTTATGGGGTTACAGATTTTTGGGGATACTATCATTTTACTTAGCTTACCCCTTCCTTCCTCCATGATTTCATATCCTTGGAATTTCCCTTTAATTTCCACTTGAATAATTTCCAAATTTTGTTTTCGGCTTGTATTTACTAACTACTTAAGAAAGTAATTACACCAAAATGAATTAGAATGATGTGGCAGGACGACTACCCCCATCACCTCCTCCTCCTCCTGTGTGTCCCAGATAACTGGGGCATAAAGAGATAACCCAGGGGCACAAAGGCCCAGCAGGGCTCATCTCTGGTGCCAGGGAAGCTTAAGCCTCAGCTAAGAATTAACATCTTAGTCNTTCATGACAAATGAACATCCAAATTTTCCAGGTTCACAAATCTTTCAAAAAGTCTGGACTTAGTCTGAGCATCCAATAAATCCCCAAACCGTGGATTTGGTTTTGGCATTTGGAACAAAGTTTTATTCCAGTATGCTGGACCCTCACACAATTGTTTAATCCATTTCACTTTAGGCCACCAAAGTAATTAATATGACCAAGATATGTGTTTACATTACAGTAAAATATATAATTATGTGACATTGAATATGCTACTCTGCAGGGTTACTTACTAATAGATCACTGAACAAATTCTGTTCTAGTAATGTTCTGTATAACTTGTCATTTGCAGAACAAGAATATGAATATATTAATGCCTGTTACTCTTGAAATATGTTTCAACTCTGACCGTTCTTTATTGCAGAACTATTAGTAAAAATTAGATTTTAATGAATATATTGGACACAGTTCGGTTTAAGTCAGTTGTGAGCAATTTACTGAACACAATACATGAAAAATGAAAAAAAATTAGGAAAATCATGTTTATGTTTCTAAATGAGCTCTGTATAAAGATGTAGGAGAAGCATGATCTAGCTGCTTGCAAGATGGATGTAGATAATGTTGCACTTTAAATAAACATTGAAAAGTACAGTTCATCATCCTTATATCAACTTTAAGGTATAAATGCAGTCTTAATATTCACAATTTTTTATTAACTTGAGCATTTACAATTCTGAAACAAAGCCTAGGAAAAATATTATAAATTTTTACCTTTACATGAGTGTATTATCAAAACCATTTCACTGTATCTTAATTATATCCTTCAAACTTACTATTTAAACAATACTAATTAGTTTATGGAATATGGGCAATTTGTTTTACCTCACAAAGAAAAAAATTATTGACAAAACCCCTGAATTATTTCCAATTTGACTTCTAAATATAGTATTAGACTTTTTTCCAGATAAATTATAATTTATTACAATTCATTTCAGTGCATTTTACTAATGATCTGTATTTGACAGATATTCTTTCAACCACAGCTTGGCATTAGCCAACAATGGGAAAGCAAAACCCAAGATAAGCACAAAGTAAGGATATTTGCTCCAGGGTGACGATATTTCAATAAAAAAAGGTTGACATGATTATTTGGCAGGTTACAGCCTTCAAAGAAGAATGCCAATAGCTGAATGCCATGTAAAAAAGTAAAAAATCAGCAGACATGATAACATTATTGAAAACAACCTAAATACATTTTTGTATTTGCAGAAATCTAATTCTAAAACTGAAATGCCCACACTTTCATTTTTGACTTGTTGATTTATAATATTAACAACATTGCAATGGTATGAAATGGTTTATGTAGAATGAGTAAATTGACTACAACTTCAATGAAACTCCAATATTTAAAAATCATTAGATTATAAATTAGTCACCTCAATTACATACAGAAAGAAATCAGGAATGGAAATAAAATAAAGGAAAATTTTTAAAAATCATTAAAATAAGCAGGTATTAATTAAGGCAACAAAATGCCAGCTTAACAAAGAAGACAGGACTAAAACCATATTTACTGTCCTTATTTGAGTCATAATTCAATAAAAGTTTCTTAAAAAAGGAAAATATCCAATAAGTTTGATCTGGGTTCCATTAATTTCTTCCAAAATGGCTGAGGCTGGGAAAGAACATTTATTACAGCTAGCCACCTGGAGGTCTTTTTTTTCCCCACAGAATCCACAATAGATCCCTCTATTTGTCTTTCAGTAGTTTTGAAAATACCTTGAAACAGTTAAGAAACATCGGAATAAGACTACCATAACAGACAGATGCAAATCTCCTTATTAGAAAGATATTTTCATAAAATCACAGAATAGTTCAGGTTGGAAGGGACCTTTAAAGGTCATCTAGTCCAATTCCCCTTCAGTGATTAGGGACATTTTCAACCGGATCAGGTTGCACAGAGCCCCATCCAACCTGACCTTGAACACTTCCAGGGATGGGGCAGCCACAACTTCTCTGCAACCTGATTGTTCCAATGTCTCACCACCCTTATTGTAAAGAACTTCCTACCTTATGTTCAATTTATCGTCTTCCAGTTTAAAACCATTGCTCCTTTTGCTGCCACTACAGGCCCTGGTAAAAAGTCTCTCTCCATCTTTCTCATAAGCCCCCTTTAAGTGCTGAAATGCTGCAATAAGGTCTCCATGGAGCCTTCTCCAGGCTGAAAAACCTCAACTCTCTCTGCCTTTCTTCATAGGAGAGGTGTTCCAGCCCCCTGATCATTTTTGTGGCCCTACTTAGATCCACTCTATCCCGCTATCTAAGCCGTTGATGAAGATATTAAATGGCAGTGGTCCTAGTACAGTCCCTTGAGGGACACAACTCATTACTGATCCTCATTTGGACATTGAGCTGTTTGCTGTAATGCTTTGGATGCAGCCATCCAGCCAGTTTCTTATCCATCTAAGAGTCTACCCATCAAAGCCATATCTCTCAAATTTAGCAGCAGGAATGGTATGGGGGGCTGTATTGAAGGCCTCACAGATGTCTAGATAGGTGACATACATACCTCTCCCTTTGTCCACCAAATCAGTCGCTCCATTGTGCAAGGCTACTAGATTAGTTAGGCATGATTTGTCCTTGCTGAAGCTACGTTGGCTGTCTCTGATAACCTCCCTGTGTTCCATATGTTTCCTCCTCTTCCAGGAGGATCTGTTCCACGATCTTTTAACTAGTGCATTACACTGGAAATAGGGGAATACAGTTTTCTAATGTAGAAAAGCATGCCCTTTAATTCTTATTGTTTTCATTATAAAGATTCTGGATTTCCTTGTCAGATTCAAGGCAGATTTAGCAATTCTTTGTATATCTAAGTTTTAATACATATTTTTGGCATTTTGCAAAAAGAATTTATCACCCATTTAATTATGATGCTAGAATAATTTTAGCATGTTTCTAGGCTGTCTTAACATGATCTAAATGTCTTTCTTCACATTTTACAGAATTCAATTTCTTTCACCTAATTTTAGCATTTTCTAAGAAAACTAAATTCTCTTCCAAGAGATTGTACTGGCTCCTGCTATCTTTTTCTACCGTGATGATAAACTTTTACCAAAAAATTTTGGTTTTCACCTCCATATTACCACATTCTTGGGGGGGGGCTGGTGAGATGTCAACAAATCAAAATAAGTGTATAGACTCTACCCAATATACTCATACATTCATATTACAATCAATATTTGCTTTTCGGTGGTAAAGAAATACAAGAATCTGAAAAAATATGTAAGTTTATGTTTGTTAGTGAGGCTGAGAAGCAAAACGGATGCAGTATGTATAGAAATTTAGCAGCAATTAAAAATACAAAACTATTTATACCAGCTGAAGAAAAACTACTTTGTTTGCACATTTCAATAAAGACTAGCACTATTTAAAAACAAACTGAAGATTAAATTTTGTGCCTTACTCCTTTACCTAAAAGTTATATTTAACAGCTTTGCCCCTATATTTGCAACCATCTTTTTATGCAAACATCTTCAGCCTTTTATTATAGAAAATTCCTAACTACAGGATTTGCAAAGACAGAACAAAGCAAAAGGCAGAAGAAGAAAACATTTTAGACACTAACAGATTGTTTTAATTTTTAAATTTCATGAGATGGATCTGCAGAGTTGTTATAATAAACTTATTCAGAATAATAGAAATATTTGAAAAGGAATCTAAAGTATATTTTTATTCAAAGTGTGTGCACTGCTTTCCCCCTTTACCTGCTCTTAAATTATTATATCAGGTACACAAATAATCAAAAATTATTTTTAAATGTAAAACACAGACTACCTAAGGGTTATTTGGTTATTATTTTTACATTTACATTGTGACCTGCAAAATAGACAAATATGTTAAGCTGTGTTAACACAATACAGAACCTAGAAAAGAAATGCACTCTACAGTGTCATGACACTTAGCCTGACAAAATATAGTGACATAAGATTTAGATCACAAGCAACTAAAATGGAAAGATTACAAGCAAAAAAAAGCAATAAATAAAAACAAACACTTAGAGGCTGGCTAAGCATGCAGATCAAGATAGAGATTAGCTTTCATGAAAGAAGAGAACTTACATGGCTGTTGAGAAGAGAGCTTCTGTGAGTAGAAAGACCATCAGACTTTTGAAGTGTCTCAATCACCATTTCAATCTGATAATAGATGTCATTAGAAAATGACTCAAGACAGTATAATAGACTAATCAGAAAAATTCTGATAGATTGCTATAAGTTTGACAGAAATATCTAGTTTGGTCACAGCTAAGGGATATTTTCTACTTAAAGGCCTCATCCTGAATTCCTCATGAAGGCAAACCTCCTAGTGAAGTCAGGGTGACATTTTTCTTGCATATATACTGCAGGATCCCACTTTCAAAGTCCAGTTTACCTTCCACCCTACTCATTAAATAAGAGAATTGGATTTACTAGTAAGCTATGTTGCAAACAGTAAAAATTACTGAACAATCAGTGTTTTGAATAAAAGAAAAAAAAACCCAGAATAAAATCCTAAGAAATGCCTCAGTGTTTCTTCTTCTAAGTATTTGAGAAAGAACTGTGCACACTTTGAGTGTGAATAAGAAACAAAATTTCTGCTCTCTGCAACCATGGAGTAAAATCTCAGTCATTCAGTAGGTTTTCTGCCATTAGCTTCATTGTACAGAACATCATCCCCTACACCCTGTTAGAGCATTCTTTGAATATCCAGAGCTCTCAAAGTAAACGAAAATTGGAGGCTTACACAGACAGCAAGATCCATCCTTAAAAGAAAACAAAAAATCAGATAGGTTCAAAATAATACTTTTAAAGGAAAAAGTATTATAAACCACTAATTATACAGTAGCATTACGCCTAATACAAATAAGTAAAGACAACCATATCCATTCCTATTCTTCATCTTATTAATTCCATAATGACAACAATAAAAATAAAATTACAATCTAACTGTAGTTGCGATGCAGAGCTAGAATAGCAAAAACATTGAAAGTTATCAAGACAATGGGATGTACAGTAAAAGAAGGCACATAATGAGCCACATTAAATGGAAAAAACAGAAAAGCAATGGAAAAGTATCTGTACATTTAAAACCACTTATATCCACTGTTGACAGTTTTAAAATAAATCTTCCCTACCCTTCTTTAATTATTACACTATTATCCAAAGAGTTTATACTCATAAATTGCATTAGTAAAATGAGTTCACTCAATATACAACACAAAATTGAAAAATATTTTAGATTATATTTCACTTAGTGCATAAATAAAATGTGCTCTCCCCTTTTTATAAATTAATCAAATTGTATTCTTACTGTAGGAATTCTCAATGAAAAAGGAATTATTTCTTACAACTGTTTACTATAAGAAATATAAGCCTTTTGATAAAAGCATACTAGGTATGCAAGAAATATTGCAAAAATAATGTTTGAACACCGATTTTTTTTCTCGCTTCAGTAGAAAATACTATTAAGTCAAACTATTCAATCAGACAGAAAAGATCAAATTTAAAAGAATACTGTATGTTAAAAATTAAAAGCTTAAGGTTTTATCATACTAAGATGAACTCACTATATAGTACAACAATATACTCTCCCATTTTAATATGATATAACATGATACATAATTTAAATCATAATTCTGAATCTCACTCCACTCTTTGACAATACCTTCTCTACAGTAGTACTACAGGGCTGAAGTCCCGCCTCCCGTTGCTCATTCAAGCTATTACACTACCCTCTCACTTCACTGAGACATGTTTTTGTGACCTGTTCAAAGAACCAATTTTTTTAAATCATAAATTATGAATATATATATATATATATAATCATAGAATGGTTTGGGTTGGAAGGGACCTTAAGAATCATCCAGTTCCAACCCCTCCATCATGGGCAGGGACACATTCCATTAGACAAGGCTGCTAAGACCCCCTGTGGCAGGACGACTACCCTATAACCTCCTCCTCCTGCGTGTCCCAGATAACTGGGGCATAAAGAGATAACCCAGGGGCACAAAGGCCCAGCAGG
>VZTZ01032685.1:0-18456 GCA_013400955.1 Drymodes brunneopygia
AGAGGGGGACGCGTACGGGGTGAAGCTGTGCGGCCGCGAGTTCATCCGCGCCGTCATCTTCACCTGCGGCGGCTCCCGCTGGAAGCGGCTCTCCCTGCTGGCCGTGGAGCCCGCGCCCGCGGCCGGTGAGTGTCCCGGGAGCGCGGCCTGCGAGCAGGGATGGAGAGGGTGGGAGGGAACGGGAGAGGGCGAGCGCCCCGCGGCGCCTCTCGCTCCTCCCGCCCTGAGCCGCGAAGGGAAGGTCCCCGTCCCTCTCTCGCTTTCCCTCTAGATCCTAGCTGGCTTTTCCGAGACTTTCGGAAGGACGCCCTGAGATTCAGAGGGAAAGGGACGGCAGGCGCTGGGACATTATTTGCCGGGATAATCCGCAAAGTTTTTGGTCAGTTCGGAGATACCGCGCGGCTGCACACGGCTGCCGGTGGTAGAGGAGCTTCTACTACAAAATCCCACAGAATCACACTTCTCCCCTGTCTTGGCCGTGTGGGGAGGTGTGATGCGCCCTCGGGAGCGGTGGGGAATGCCTTTCGCTGTGGCTTCTCTCCCTTCCCAAGGCTCCGGAGTTCCTCGGGCAGCGGAACGCAGTGGGGTTTCTGCCGGGCTTTCCCTCCCGGGATGTGCGGGACGGCCAGGGATGTGGAATCGCGCGCGGTGTTATCACTCTCCGTGCTGCTCTGCAGCCAAGAGTTGGCACACTAGAGGATGGACTGTCCGGTGCTTCAGGTTGCAATTGACACAGCAAGAACTGCCTTAAGGTGAAACAGTCAATGGGTAAAACACGCCTCATGATTTTACTGTCGCGTGTCCCAAGCCCGACGTATTAAGAAATTGTAAGTAGATGTCTTTTGGGCTGTGTTCTCAAGCTGCTGTAATGTAACAGTAATTTTAAGTGATTACTCTAATTTATATTGCTATTTTGAATAGTGAAAAATAACTGTTTTAACGTGGACAAAAGTTGGAATTATGGCTAAAACGTGCAGTGGAAGAGATTATTTTTTTTCTGATTGAGCACACTTTGGTGAAATACCTATGGCTTTAGGCAGCTAATGAAGCCAGTATTCTGGTTTTTCGGGGAATTTTTTGCCTTCCCCCCCAACAGATGGAGTAAAAGATAAAAGTAACTTTTGTAATTATAACTCATTACTCACATACAGCGTCTGTGGGCATTATGTTCTTTCCCAGCAAATCTTGCTTTCGTTTTTATTAACAGCAGCTTCTGAGAACAAGAGTCACTAAGGAGCCCCCACTACACTGCATGACGTCTAACTAGAAGTCTTCTCCATCCCAAAAAGACTATAAAATAGCAGTCACTGTCTAATTAATAAAGTAGCTACAGCTACTTATATTTTTGCATGTACTCAGGCAGCTGTTCTATCTGAAAATTAGGTACTCTATGCTAATTAGCCATATTAAAGTATTCGCTGGACATACTCATGTTCTTTCAGCTTTCTGAAACAGAAAGTTAACCATATAAACAGCATTAAGATCACAAGACAAAGACTTATTTTGTATTTTTTTAAAATTAAGAATTGAAGAAGCTGCTTTTCCTCACATTAGCTGAAGTAAGCAGCACTACTTGCCTAACAGAAAATAAAATGAAGAGAAATGGTGTAAGGTGAAAGGAAGCAGAGCTGGATTTTTGAGAACATTTTAGTCAGTGAGATTAAACGTATCATAAGTAAATTCTGAAAGCCTCTGATTTCAGAGTGCCTTGGGAAATGAAAGAAATTAGTGGAAAGCATCAGTTAAAAATAGCTATAGAAAAATGCAATCTAAGAATCAGTTTACATGCGATGTCCATCCTACCTTTGCTCTTCACATGATGCTAGTTTGTGTGATTGTGCATAGCAGAGGAGGGGTCTCAGCTAATTCATCAGACACATGACACAGCTCTGTGGTGTTTCTGGATACATGTTTTTACAACAAAATTCTGTTTCTGTGAAAAAATTGACACTTCTCTATCAATAACACTGCAGTTGTGATAGGGATGCCTTTACTTCAGTTACAGTTGTTTGTTTCTGTGTACTCTGCATGTCTAACAGGAGGTATAGACTTTAAAACAGATTCTTCTAGAAGTGAGTGACAAGTAAGTCAAGATGTGGAGACTCTGAAGTACTGTCAGTTCTCCTACATAACAGTGTTTCACTTATTACTAACGGAATGGATTTTGTTGCTATTTCTTAGAACTGTGTGCTCCTTTTGATGTTCCTACAGTCTGAACTTAAGATAAATCTTCTCTTTAAAACAGATTCTGCACAAACAGCAAGTAACAAACTCCTGGGAAGCTTCAACCTGCAATCAGTTTTGGATCCTGAAGTGGAGCAGCTGCAGAGAAGCAGCCCATTTCTTGGATGGGAGAAGTTTAAGGACTTGTACAGTTTAAATTACTATAATGAATATGTACCTGTGGCAGGTGACTTAAAAAAGCTTGTTCACCAGGTAGAGGAAGCTGTTCAGAAGGACAGGGGGGGAACAGAAAATGCAAATCCCATGGAATCAAGCAGCTACCTTTGGGCCAGGTACCCCAGAATAAAACGGGAGTCCATGGGCTTGGCAGGAATGTGTTGCAAATGGGGTTGTACAAAAGCTGAAATTAGTACTATATGCAGAGTTTAAAATCTGCTCTACACTTATGCATGAAATCAGTGTTTGTTGCAGTACTACTTGATTGAATACTTCATGGAGGAAGAAAACTCTTGCTGTATTTTATCTTGTCTATATGTGCCAGTCAATATAGCTGGTTTTCTTTAAAAAAAATCCCAAAACAACAAAACAAACAAAACGTAAATGTAATTGCAATGAGTTTGTTTTACTGCAGTAACTTCTAATCTATATTTTTTACTAAGTCTTTTCATTTTAATGTTGAGCCTTTACACTTATATTACTAATGTATTATATCTTTGTAACACTTTGAGAAGAACTTCAATATTTCATTAAAACGTAATTATATTAAATGTTGCAAATTATTCTTTCTCTGTCAAAAGGATGAATATAGAATCATAGAATGACTTGTGTGGGAGGGGACCCTAAAGCTCAGCTAGTTCCAGCCCCCCGACATAGGCAGGGAAGGGACACCTTCCACTGAATGAAGTCGTTCAGAGCCCTATCAACCTCACCTTTGACACTGCCAGGGGTGGGGCATCCACAGCGTCTCTGGGCAATGTGCTCCAGTGTCTTAACACCCCCAAAGGGAGCAATTTCTTCCACAATATCTAACCTAAATTCTCCCTCTTTCAGTTTGAGCCTTTTACTTCTACTGTTATTATGCTTCTAATGAAGAGTCCCACTCCAACTTCCTTGTAAATCCACCAATATTGAAATAGGATTCATGGTACAAAGCTGTACAGAAAAAATATCTTGCCAATTGAAACCCCACTTGACACTGACTCAGCTTGCTGATCATTTTGACCACAGGTTTTCCATTTCCTTGTAATTGCGGAATTGTTTTTATGCAGTGTTAGATTTATAGAAACTTTACCACAACACAACTCTTGAGCCTGAATATTTTTTTATATTCATAAGTAAGCCTAAACAGTTAGAGTATTAACACTTCAGTTATTCCTTGTTTACTTTACTTCTCCATTTTTTCCTTGCTACTGCTGATTGAGAGTGCTGGATGTGCATCAAGTAACTTACTGTACAGACACTCAGAATCTTTCTGTGTGTCCTTAAGGTATGCTGATCTACACTAATTAAGATGTATTTCTGACTTGCTAATTGCCACTGTATTTATTAATAGATGATTTAATCCTTGTAGTTTCTAATCCTTTTGTCTTCCTGCATGTTTTTCCCAGCTGTAAAAAGTTGTATTGTTCATGAGGTGAGGATTTTGGTTTTCCTGACCTCTCTGATGCTCATGGTAACTTATCTTTGTAGCAAAAGTTCACTCAGAGGATGCTTCAGGGCTTAGGCTGTGCTGCTGATGCCTTTGGCTTTATTCTTTGAAATATCTTTTGACAAGTATTCCTTGATTGGACTACTGCTCCCTGCAATTATTGCATAATTTCATTATTCCTTAAGATATTATTGTTATTGCAGTAATTAGGCATCTATCAATCCCTTTTGTTTCTTTAAGACATCGGTTTCATTCAGTAGAGGTTGGGCAGAAGGGACATTCACTATGAATGCTGTTATCTTCCACAGGAAAAGACCCATCTCTTCTGTCCTTGAAACAATATTTATGAAGAAATGAGTTGTCTTCTTAAACGTCTTAGTTGTAGTGACTGGGGGATGCTTTTTGCCACTCTGAGTGGAAAAACCAACAGTGTGACATTCTGATATAGTTTGGGGTGGGTTTGTTTTTGCAACAGATTAGCTAAACATCTATAGCTTGGCTACCAGCACCTTCTCTTCACAGATAGTTTTGGATTTGGAGGCTCCTAGTTTAGATGAGGATTTCCTAGAAGATTACAGGAGGAGTTTGAGGGGAAGTATTCCTTATTTTTGAGCAGTATCACAAACCTTTGGAGTTGATTACTTAGTAGTAAAGTGAGGAATAAGATTCACATAGAATCCCTAAGAAGAGCCAAAATATGAAAATTCCATATGGGAAGAAACTGAGAATTATTCTGTATGCATTCATTTTGCTAGAAAACTGTCTCCCAAGCTTTTGAAAAGGAATATTGAAAAAGGTGAATATGGTTATAGCAGACTTGAGTGAAACAAAGATGTAGTTAAAACCCTAAATTAATGAGTTTAAGCCTTGAATGGAACAATCTGGAATTAAACTTTCTGGGTTAGATGTAACCCATTTGTAGAACTATAAATAGTGTAAGTGGAAATAGTGCTTGAGTGGAACTGTTTCAGGCTGAGATGGGATTATAAATAGAAAAATCAGTCTTTATCAGATATAAACAGGCTTTTCTCAGAGGTATGAGTCAACCTAGAGAAAAAGTGAAATTTGTGTTTACATTTGATTTCTTAATAGGCCTTGTCATAGTCTGTAACAATTTTAGCAGGCAAGCCTTGGCACAGGCAGATGGCACAGACAAAAATTAAGTCTATTTTAGTAAGAAAATATTTGTGTACATATTACAGTGTGCAAAGGGTTCCCTTTCCCTTTCCCTTTCCCTACCCTTCTTTTTTTCTTTTATTTCTTTTTTATTTTCTTTTTGTTTTGCTCTGCTCTCCTCCCTTTTCCCTTTTTTTCTTTTCTTGAGTTTTCAAAAACTGAAGTTTCTGTGGCACTGGGCTGTAAATTCTAATGGTTTCTTTGCAATGTAGCCAAAGGTGACAATTATTTGTCACTCAATTGGAACAGGTCTAGAGAATGCCATCTGCTTACTGCTCACATCACTTGGTGTCCAGAGGTACCTTCTTTAAAGATGAGAAGCAAGCCTTTCATGTAAAATGAGGTGTCTGACTATTAGGTAGGGAAAGCAAACACACTTTGAAGCAAACACACTTTGGAGCAGACAGCTCAAAATGTAAAATAATGATTGAGTTGGGTATTGATCCAGATAGCAGAGCAAAAGGACACTGTCTCTGCTGAAAGCACCTTGGGGAGTGCTGCCATGTGTGCCCAGCAGCATAAACATGAGGAGAGCAGTTTAGGGCAACGTATTCTGCTTACCATCACAACTGTTCAGAAACGTACACTTTTTTGTGAGGAAAATATTGAGGGTTTTTCCCCCATTTCTTTCATGGAGAAATTAAGTATTGAGGAAAACATTGTTTTAGCAATTTGCTGTTTATAGAAATTCCTTGCAGTCCCATTGATAAAGTCTTGTTGGACAGGAAGTGTCCAATTTCTGAATAAACTATTAAGATGTGTGAGGCATCTTCTGAGCAGCTGTTTTGAGTTCACCAGTGGAAAGTGGTATACCAGCACATTCCCATATTAGTGCTGCCATTTGTGTCTGCATGAGTGTATTCTGGATGTTTTGGGGAATTGTTTTCACCAGGGAGTAGTTTGATTCAGGTCTGACTATGACCTCCTAGAACAATGCCTAAAGACATGGGAATAATTCACAGCAGTATGTAGTAACAGGTTTCCCAGCTCTGTTCCCTGCTATTGCCTCGTTTTAAATCTGATGGAAAACTCTTAATACAATTATGCAATGTGTTGACTGTGGTATAGCTAGAGCCCAATACCTCAAGTAGTGATGATATGTGCATTTGACCATAGATAGAATGATTAATGTGCTACAGAGGGCTGTCTAACAAGTCCCAGAGACCTGGAAGACACATCTCCTTCCTAACTCTAGTCCTGTTTGGCCAGTTCTCTATTTTGCCAGTTGTTTAAACCATGGAGGAAAACACTTAGATTCATGAGTTACTGGAGATGTGCTATCCATTTTTTTTTTCTGTTTTAGCCTCCACTTACAGACAGGAAAAACATTAATGTTTATTTTTGCCTTCTGGCAGAGCTGGAGACAGACCTCCAGTTAGCACTCTGAGTTTTTGGGAGAGTTTCTGAGACTACTGTCTTTCCTACTCAGCCAGCAGTAGGGACTCTGGGGAAAATGACAGCTCCTTTCCTACTTAGCAGAATGGAATCTGGATAGATTTGTATCCCACCTCCTGCTCTGCAGTCACTCACCTGCATCAGCAATTAGCTGAAAGGGGGTCCTTTCCTAATTAATGCCACACTGCCACCACACATCAGATTAATTCTATCGTCACACAGCTTTCATGTGTCTTGGGAACAAGCACCTGAGCTGTTGTCTCCTTTCCCTGGGTTTTAGTTCCAACAGACTTACTTGATGGTTACACTGCTTTGTGCCACCTGCTTTATGGTCAGGTCTTGACATTAGATACTGCACTGTAGCAGTGTGCTTGCCCAGTACTGTTTTCTGACCTACAAACTCTGGAGAACCAGCACTAATGGGAAGGAAAGTAAATTCTCTAGCTGGTGCATCAGACTCTTTTTCTTCATCTAAGCTTCCTGCTACCTACATTTTTCCGGGAAGTTTCCCACACTAGATTTGAACTGCAAAATGTTCCTCAAGTGCAGCCTACTCTTATGTTTTAACCTCAGAGTGATGTATATCTATGATTTTTCAAGAACACATCATTGTTAACCCATTGAGTGATGTAGTGTATCTCTCACGTACAAAAACTCAGATGAGAATGAAAACCTGGCTGCCAACCTCTGTGCTTTGAAAACTCCTGGATACTGCCCTTCAAAATAGGCCTGCCAAACAGCCCAGAGCCAGACATGCTGATCTGCCTTGTCTGCTTTGTCTTCCCTGGACTGTAGTGTTTGACCTGAGACTCTGCAGGTCTTCCCAGTTTCTGTGAGACCTCAGCCAGCGAGTGACGCATCCCTTCCGGCACAGGGGAGTGCCTCATCAGGAGCTGTTTTGTCCAAACAAGTTGAGAGCAAAATGCCTCTGAATCATAATGGGATCCCTATGGTTTCAGCTTTCCTGGTACCATTACTCAGTGGTTAATCTATTGAAGCTTTTCCCCGTGTCAGCAGCCCAGTGTAGTTTGCCTGTGACCATATGTTTCCTGCATAAGTACTGCAGAAGTCACTGAGCTCAGCAGCAGCTAGTCTTGACACCAAAGGCCACTGTTGAAATGCTTCTCTGTCTGTGTAATTTTGCATCTTTTTGTCCCTTCACCAAGAGATGAGGTGTTTCCCATGCAGCAACAGTGTGATGATACAGTTTTTCCTCCTGACCTTTTTTCATTTGGCATCACAACAGTGGGCTGAGGGCCCCCATGCAATGCCATGCTGACCCCAGCAATCTTGTGCCCTCCGTGCAGAGCTTTTGAGAGCCATCCCCTTATTTCAAAAGGCTAGTCAAAATTCCTGTCCTGCTGACACGTGGGAGCTGTTGACCTTGGAGCTTCTCAGGAACACGAGTGCTTGGTGTGTTCTACAATGGACTGATGACAGCTAGGACATCTTCCTGGTTTGAGGCATCTTCATCCCACAGATCCTTCCAGTCCTGATACAAGATACAATGTGGGCCAAGTTATTTTAATTGCAAGGCACATTTTCAGAACCTTCCTAAGTTTGTAGCAGTATGGCTTGGCTTCCATTGCAGAGGAAATTCTGGTTCTTTTCACACCTCATCAGATTTCCTGCATTCCCAACATTCATCTTCAGTCTCTCAGCTCCAGTTCTCTTGGATCTCTTCCACTCTCACTGTGTGCTGCATGAGAGACAGAACTGTGTGTTCTTCTCTGTATGTCTAAATTAGAAGGCTCAGGAACTGAATAGGCCATGGAAAAAGGCACATCTTCTGTATTGTTCCAGTTGTCTAGCAGTCAGTCAGAGCTTGTTTGCTAGATGTGAGTCTAATGTGATTTAACTTTTTACCTTGGTTCAGCCTTTACCCACCTGATGGAATACAAGCATTCTCCTCTTTGCTTTTGTAAAGTTAGATGGTTTCCAGCCCTGCACTGAAGACTGTGTAGGTACACCTTCCTGCCTGTCAACTCAGCTGCTTGTCTGCATTGACTTTTAGAAGTGTGGAGTGTGGGTATCTTCAAAGAGATACACACACTTTGGAGAGCACCTTTTTTCCCCCCTGGAACCTCATTTTTTAATGTCTACATGTCCTCTTTTCAAGGATTTTTAGACTATGCTGCAATTCCTGTCAGTCTTTCCAAAATTTGTATGAAGCACACCTTCCCAAGTTCTTGCTGTCTCTCTCTGACCCTCCTTTTGGCAGATCTTTAGAAATTGCAGCTTTGTGAATCTGCCTTCAAGTACACAAAAGCTTTTTTCTTAATGTGACTCCAACCTTGTCCAAAAATAAACTCAGGCAACAACATCTATCTCAAAATTTGTCAGTGAGCTTGGTTTGAGTTTGCAGAGTTCCAGGCCACACAGAAAGGTCATATTGGAAGCTAAAAACCATTATCGATCAGGAGACAGTCTGTTAAAAAAAGTTCTAATGATGGTCAGAGCCGTATACCTATTCTAAACTCAAGTCTCATTAAAACACAGTGACTTGGGCTTAAAAAGAAAAAAGCACCTGTTCTGCTCACAGTATAGTTCTTTTCCATGGCAGTATGTGTAAGAGAACTATCACTGCTGTTCATCCCTCACTTGGCTAAACTATTGCCTCTTTTAGACTTGCATCAGCCAAGGGTTAAGGAATATATTCAGTGCAGGTAGCTTGGTGGGCAGCTGCAGTGCCAGATGCAGACTGAGTGATCTCAGATCACAGCTAAACTAAATTAATTGACGTGAATAGGCAATTGGAGAATCCAAAAAATGCCTGTGACACAGTCCGCTGCTATCAGTGAAGAGGCCATCAGGAAACAAGGATCTTTGCAGCAGTAAACAGGGAGAGGATGAGAGAAAATATTGATGAAGGGAAACACAGAGGTGCAGGTTGGAAATAGAAAGAAGTCTTTAGCCCACAAGGACAGCTTTGGCAGCAGGGCCAGGATCCAGTGAAGTTGTGCTGTCCCCAGCTTTGGGGAATTTTTAGGCCCTGTCAGGGTAACACCCCAAGGAGCCTGGTCTGACCCTGCAGCTGAGCGTGCCGTGGGCAAGTGTGGGACAGGAGCCTGGCCAAGAACTCACCAACTTGCATTCCTCTCCGATTTCTTCTGCAGGAGTTCTGACCAGGACACAAACCAAGGAGCCACACAACAAAACAGTAATTGATATAAAGACTTAGATGTGGAAGGAAGTATTTTCCTGGTGTGGTCTTGAGAGAGCTAAACTGTCACATCTTCATTATGTACAAATATTTATTCATTGTATGATATTGTTCATTATATACTAGCAGATAACTAGCATTCATATGTCTATACATACACTATAATTAGTTTATTACATAGGAACATAGACAAGGACAAGGAAGAGGACAGGAAACAAGAATGGCTTGATGTCTTAAATCAAATTCAAGATCATGTCTTAATTGGCATGATAGAGATTTGGTTGGATAGTGCACAGAGGTGTGTATAGCCTGCTCAGGAAAGCCACTTAAGACTAAAAGGCTTTTTCCAGGATGCTTATTCTTAGACCAGATGGGCTTTTGGAAGCTAGAATGACTAACCATTTCTCAGTAAAAAGAATATTGCTGTCATGTAGGGGACTATGTTAGGCTGTAAATAAAGTTGATAATGGAGATGAGTCTTTCTCTGTGTGATCAAAGGACTTATTGAAAGCAGAAAAACTTTATACTAATGGGAAATTTCAATTACACTTTTGATGAGAAATTGCTACAAAAGGACACAAATACACAGAAAATTCAGGAAAGATGTTGAAGTACTCTGCAGAAAATGGAGAAAACAACTGGAGGAAAGTGTGCTACTTAATTACCCATGACAAAAGATCTAGCTGAGAATGTGGACATAGCGGGCATCATAAGAAAAAAATTACCAACATATAGTAATAAATTTCAGAAAATAAATTAGTTAATTAGTAAAACAAATAATGACATAGAGAATTTTTAAAAACCCTGTTCCTAGTACCTCTCCCCATGCCTCCATGCTTACTAAAATTCCCAAAAAAGTGTAATTAACTAGCAAAACTGCACCAGTGATCTAGGGCTGAGAACAGAGACTAGCCTAAAGTTGTGGATGAGCAGAATAAATCTCAAAAGAGGGAAGCAGCAATATGTTTTATTAAGGTAAAATAATTGTTTGACAGGGTTCTACAAATTTGAAGGAATTTAATGAAGTTTAAAAGTGGTTTGACAAGGTTCAGTAAGTTTGGCAAGGTTCACCTTAACAATTACTACATGGAGGAAATGAAAGAGAATCGATTTAGAATTGAGGATTCTTCACTTAGAGACAGGGGATGCAAAGAGTAGGGAAGACCCTCTCGTTGAGTTACAAGGTTCAGAGAGGATCCCCTTACTTTCTAAACTCTTTGTGGAGCCAAGGTGGGGCTAGGTCCAATCTTACTCTCAGACTTGGACAATGGTTTATGTCTAAAGGAATTATCTATACAATGCTCATAAATAACATTGAGTAGCTACAAAGATTAGTAGTATTTCTCTAATTTTAATTCACCACACTATTAGTCACTTAGCAAGGATCTGTTGCGGATTAATGATCTGCCTTGGGCATGGCAGGATCTGTTAGTGTCAAGCAGGGAATCTGAAATTCCAAGGTATGTCCCTACTGATGGGGAGAGTCCTGTGTCACACAGCGCAGCTACAGCTCAGGCAGAGCTCCAGCTGGGTCCATCCTGATGGTGCTGTCTACAGAGTGAAGTAGCTGGCTGCTAGTGAATAATAGAGGCCAAGGCAGATGTCTTCATTTTAGCTATGGTGTCCTGTTTCCTGTGCTGGATTCCATGCATTTTTGGGCTTTGAAACCACCGTTTGAAATATTTTCCAGATCACCTTTATTCCCTTTTATGAGAGCCAGGGCACCCAGGCTGGGACTCCAAAATTGTTAATAGTTATCTCTGGGAATTCAAAGAGGATGAGAGAGCCTTCCAGTGGAAGGAAAAAATGTATTACCTGTGCAAGACTAGACAGAAAATTACAGATCAGTAATCTAATCTAACTGTGATTCAAGGGGCAAGAGGAAATCCAGCAAACAATCAAGTGAACAATGTGAGCACTTACAAGAAGATGAAGAGCCACTAACATGAATTAAAAAATATAAATCAAATGTTGTGTTTAGATGTTATATACCTTGGCATCAAAAGTGATAATCTTCATAATTAAACCAGGTTAAGACAGAACAAATGTAACTATTAAAAAAGATGAGGTCTGGCAGATCCTCTTAGTATCATGTTTCTGCTAATTAACAGGGGTGTGCTTTCAAGGCAGAGAGACAGACCAAACTGAGGTCACAAATTCTTCCCTTTGGTATAGTACTATTGGACATTTTCATTACTTGCTTGCATGAAGGGAGACAGTGAAGTTGCAGAAAGAACTGGCAAACAGATGCACAGAAATTTACAAACGGTACTGAGGAGAAAGGGACTGGGTTTACATTGAAAGACTTCAGACTGGTCTTCAAAAATTAGGGAAATTACTCTATATATTTGGGACCAATCAAAATCATTTGCTATCAAAACATTCTTTTAAACAGCAATGTCTTTGGCTAAGTGAATAGAGGGATTCATACCCTTATGGCAGGTCCTTTCCTTTTGAAGGCTGAAGTCAAGCTTAAGTTCAACCTTAAATGTTACTTGGGATCTTTTCAGAGGTGCTTTCAGTGTTAAGAACCTGCACATGCTAATTTGTCAGCACCACACTTCCCATGCAAAAGCTGCATGGGTCTGCAGACCAGATGTTAAGGTTGGCTTCCCTTTTAATTTACAGATCAGTATTTCTGAGAGGAAGCCAGTACTAAAAGTTACCTGAGAGTTTTAATAACATAGTTAGAAAAGTTAATTGATCTGATTAGAGCTCACCAGCCGTAGCTTGGGCAACACATCCAACATCCACATTTAATAGCTGGTTTTTTCAACTGCTCTTGATGTAATTGTTTAGCTTTTTGTTGTTTATTATTCTTGTTGGTTAAATTCAATAATAGACTTACGATTGCTAACTGGAATTCTTGTTGGGGAGAAATTACTGCAATTTTAAATGAATCGCAATATCCTTGAGCTAGATACTCAGATAAATGTAACTACTTAAAATAATTGATTAGTTAGTATTCAATTTCTTAATGAAGTTTTCTAGAAATTATGCAAAAATTGTTATATATAATATTAAGACCACAGTTAAAATAAGTTGTCTAGGTTCAGTAAAAGAGTAGACAAGATTATAGTGTCAGAGTGAAATCACCAATACTATCACATTTGCAGGACATTTATTTTCTTTTTAAGAAGTCAGGTTTTTTTTTTATTTTTCTGGACTGTGGAGCTCAACTGTGTTTGGCATTGTTCCTCTGGCTTGTCTTGGTGCCATGTGGCTGACTCCAGCACCAGTGCCACTTGGCTTGGCTCAGCTGGGGTTTTGGGCTCTGCACGGCTGCTCCTGCTCTGCCAGAGCCAGGGGTGTTCACTCCACTGGGCTCAAAGGAACAGAGAAGGGACCTCAGGTGACAGAGCAGGGCTGAGCCCACCGGGCTGATCCTGACACCTTCTTGGCTAGGGAGAACCAAGATGGTGCACTTTCCCTTCTTCCTGATCCTTGGCTTTTCCTGCTGAAACCATATCCCCATCGATACGTGTGTGGTATGCAATAAACCATGGCATCACCCACATAGCACTAAAATCTCCATCCCCCTTCTCTGTAACCAGGACACTGCGAAATGTGTGCTGCAACCCAGCAGCCCAGGCAGGTAAACCCCTGTGGGATGGTGCACAATGTTCGAAAGAAAAATACGGGTAGGTCTGGCAGATCAATTACTTCACACTCACACAAACCTGCCAAGGCAAGCACTGCGCAATGGTGGAGACAACTACTGGATGGCTGGAAATGAACCCTGTGCCTCATGCCATCACCTGGAACACCATCCTGGGCCTTGAAAAGCAAGTCCTGTCAGGACGTGGCAGCCCCAAGAGAAGAGAGTTGGACAATGGGACTAATTTCAAAAACAGCTGCACAGACTTCTGGGCCAGAGAGTTTGGTATTGAGTGGGTGCCCTGCCCAGCCAAAACCTCCATGTACTGTAGAACAGAATAAAGTCCCTGTGGTCCTTATGAGGAATGTGTTAGGGAAAACTGTCTGGATTAGTCCTGCCTCAAGCAAAGGCAAATTCATCTGTGGGACTGGTTTTGCTCAAGGACCCAGGTGCACTTGGTGGGTAACACTGAGGGACAAGTTGTGTATTTGATAAGAGCATTCAACTCTGTTCAAGCTAAATGGTGGTAATTTTCATTAAAAGTAGTGGCAATTTTCCTGTAGAGTTAAGCAAAGTCGTATGGAAAGAAGACAAAGTAATGCATACCAAGACATTAGGATTTCTAACAAATTTAAGAAATGTAAGGTGGTGTAAGGCACCTCTGTCTTACAGACTTGCACCTCTTTAAATACTGAGAACAAAAATAAGTCCTTCTTCATCCCAAATTAATTTGCTTAGTGAAAACCTTCATAAAAAAAGAAGAGATTAAAATCCCCCGTGTCTTATTGTTTAGGTAAGACCTAATATACACCCTCACTTTGGTACATCTAAGTTTCTTCCAAAAGATAAATGCTTCATACGGCTATTCTAGGAAGGTCAGAAACTTGTGTGTGCTGTTTCCACCTCAGCAAACAGAACAGCTGCCTTCAGCAGCGATTTAAACACCAGGAACAAATTTTAGTTTGTGTACAAAAGAAAAAGCTAGCAGACATGCATCATTCATTGTATTCAGTTATTTTATTTTCACTATCCAAACGCAAAAGAAACACACAGTTAAGTTTCAGGTATGGATAAACAGTTTTTTAAAAATATCCCTTTCATGTTCTCTTCAATAAATCATGAGTTCAAATGTTTATATTTCAATCATAAGTAGCAGGTATCTTGTCCTCCCTGCTCCCTACCACCAAGGGACTCTTTCTACTTTAATATAAAGTACTGTAAACCTCTTATTCAAAAAGAAAAAATTCAGAAAAAAACTTCTTAGTCAAACACTTTTTCAGAATTGTTGTCTGGCATGGCACAACACTTAGTAGTTCATTTTGGTATAGTAATTCTTGAAATTTTTTCAACCAGGTTAGGTGTCTGAGTATTTCAGACTTAAGGCAGACAATACACAGTTTAGAAAGATATTAGCACATATTTGTCACTGTATGGCATTTTCAGTAGACATCAGTTTTTCATAATTCATTGTGCATTTCACATTTCAGAAAGTTTCTCCCATGCTGAACATCATCCTTCTTCCTTTAGTCTTGTTCTACACCTCTACTTTTGCTCTCAGAACTCTAACCTCCAGGAGTTTGTGATCCTACATTCCTGAAAAGCTTCCTTTCTTTACACAAGAGTTACACTTCTTCATACTTAATACAGTAACATCTTTCCCCATACATTTCAAGGCAGCTGGTCAACACTTCAACTAAATGCAACAATTAAAAAAATTAATTTTGGGGGAAAAATATAATTTTTACATATATTTTCACAGTTGTATTCATCAGCACATTTAATAACAATTATCTCAACTATGGAAGCTTTTAACCAGTACTAGGACTTGACAAGAACATGGGTTTCTTTTCCTGAAAATTCATTTCTCCTCTGGCTTACTACATGACTGTTGCAAGTTTGTGGAATACTGTGTGGAATATATTTAAAAACTAACTTTGAAACTTAACATATTTATACTGATAGACGACAAACCAATACTACACAACACAATACTTGATTGCAGAGATTCTGTAAGATATATTGTGCACTTACTAAAAAATTCTTTCACTTCAAATATAAGTGCAAAGCAGTAATTAATATTTTAATTCTACACTGTAGTAGCAGTCATGTATACATAAACCAGTACTTTCTCTACCAACAAAACCAAACAGCATTTTGGGTAGCATAATGATTACACTAAAGTATGACAAATGCAATGCTAGCTGAAGACAGTTTCTAAAACAAAATACTTAGTCTATTAATACGAAAGCCATGTAAAAATATGACATTATCAATGCTACTGTAGATCTGAGAGCTTTCAAAATACAGTGTTTTTTGGTGGGTTTTGTTGTTGTTTTTTGTTTTTTAAAGATTACACAACTGGCAGTAGCAAATTCAGCAAAATCACTGCATTTACATTCTCAACAGTTTTTTGAGAAAGCCACCAGGTCTGCTCTGGGACCTAAATATCGACACTGCAGATGACTATACATCCCCCCGAGTCTGAAGCACTACTTGGTCCTATTCTCCCAGCTAAGAACATTCATCCCAATTGATCATGCCCTCCACACAGGCCTCTAGTTGTTAAAAAAGACTGTCACTGACCAACAGCACACAATGACACTGCAGTGTAAAGATATGGCTTTCTCTAAAAATCATATAGTATTAAAGTAAAAAAAAAACAACTCCACAAGACACTTAAAAATCATCCTTGAGTTCACTACTACATTTATGCAAATAGACTATGTAATTAGTCATACTGTAATAGAACAAGAAAGAAAGACCTTTAATTCACTTGAAAAATTAGCAGACTGGAAGATTTCTTCATTGCATTACACAAATTTCCCTGAGATTTTTACATAAATTATGTTTAGTCTACTACGTATTTGAAACCAGTGAGCTACTGAGTGTCATACACTGCAAATTTTACATAATTCCTGCATATGTTATCCAGCTAAAATGCTGTCTTGATGCTTTAAAGCTTTATCTCCTTTGTTACAAAAAAAATGTATGCATAACTGAGACTACAAATGCAAAGACATTTTTGCACAAAATTTCAAATCCTCAAAGCAATGTATAGAAATTGAGAAAACGTGAAGTTGAAGAAAGCACTTCAAAGTTCTTTGCAGCTTAAAAACTGACTGTGAAATTACTTTGAAAAATCATCCGTGTAAATGCTTGGTGGCAAGAACAGTAACAGAAATAGTTTTAAATGCAGTGGGCAGAGAGAAGGCTGCTGCTGCTCCCCCTTATTTAGCACTCTCTTGTACTATAAAATAGTAATTTTGTAGGAGTGATTGTGGGAGAGAAACATCATAGTGGTACATAATACTGCTATACTGGCACTACGTTACACTAAGTAAGGATTTGGGGTTTTTTAAAGTTTTTTTAAAAGTTGAGATTCTTCAACTTCTGATAAGATGGATGTAGTTAACCACAAATACTAAGGAGGCCCCACAGTGAAAGTAACCTCTGTTTCACTAACTCACTGCCACAGATTTTAAAAATTAACACTTCATTTTAAATATAAATCTGGATGTCAGGTCAGTTTGCCAAGCTGTATATCCCCTTAACTGAACTTCTCTCAGCAGAAGTCCAAGAAGAACAAGCATTTTATTTTGCAAACAATAATGCTTAAGTAAAAACAAACAAACAAACAAGATTATTTGAACTAAAAATAAACAAACCCTGCAATGATACTGCTTTGAGATATGAGATTATCCCCAAGTTTTATGCCTCAAGGCAAAAGAAGCGTTCTCTTCTCCAAAAATTTTTGTTATTTATTTCAAAAGCTGAATTATACAGCATTCAGGTAGTTCTGATCTTCCAGTTCTCAGTAACTGGAGTAATGTCCTTGCCCTCCGCTGAGTGCGGAGCAATTGCACTTGTAACTCCTCCTTCCAAATAGTCTCATGTTGGGTATTACCACAGAAGGAAATACGCTTGGGCCACTTCAACACAGAACAGGCTTGATGTGGTTGTGACTGGCCATATCAGATACTGAGTAAATATTCTTTTTCTGTGCTGGAAGGAAGATATTAAGATGATGATCTTTACAGCAAAGTGAGGAATTGTGAAAGTGAGGGCATTTTCTAGATTTTTAATCCTGCTTTGAAAGTTCCCAACTCATAGATACACTTATGACTGCACGAAAACTATAAAGATGGAAAGAAAAAAAGAGCAGCATTTAAAAGCAGTAAGTTTAGCTTTTCCTTATTTAAACTGAAGACACTGCCTTGTCTAAAATGAATTCACTTGTATGTGTTATCACTGTATCTTCAACTCTGTAAAGGCAATCTAATACTCGACAAGGGAAAGGAAGTGTAAGAAAAAAAGGGTAACATCTTTGCTTTTTCATTTTTTGTATGGATTAGTAAATTTCTGTCTCTCCTAATAAAGCACAATTTGCTTCCTTTCCCTCAAAATATTTACAGTATATCATACAGCCTATTACACCTCTTTGGATATACTGCTGACTGATAACTGATTCAGACAGGCACAGCAAACCACTTCTGTTTTGTTACACAGAGAAGCCAGTTCTGCATCAACAACGAAAAAATCATGAAACTGTATCAAAAGACAAAAGTCTTTGTGCAATACACAAAACAGGGTGCCAAGTCACTATACACTCAGTGTAAAAGTATTTCTAGAAGTCTTTTCTGGGCATCTCCATTTCAACAAGGAAACACACTGGTTTTTTATCTCTTAGTTTTATCACATTTTAAGTAATCTCTTTTTTGTATTGCCAAGTAAGGCAAATAATGGTGTTGCTGAATGACCACCCATTATTTAATTTAGAAAAACACTTTCCCTATTGAGAATTTCAACATGTTCTCATAGTAACAAATATAGCCTGATAAAAAAGCCCTAGCAGGATTCCTCAGTATGCAGGTTGAGATAGGGTATTTGCCACACAGATTTCACTTCCAGCAAGGGTAAGATGTGTGCACATGTACATATGTCAAATATACACAGCTGACCAAGTGCATTTTGTTCTGCATTCCAACTCATCCTCTGAAGGAGGGACAGTTTTCTCATCCTCCCATGTTCTCCCTTATATGATCCACTCGCTGAGAAAGATCCCGAAAGGTGGGGCGCTGGGAAACGTTGTTGTTCCAGCATTCTTTCATGATAGCATAAATCTGGAGAAGAAAAGAAGAAAATTGGTAGTAGGTAAACAGATACCATACATATTTACTTTGAACTGGTATAAAGAACATGCAGCTTAACTTTATGCTTCCAAACAACAGCTGCAAAAGAGTGTGCCTAAACTCTTGCTATACCCATCTGCTTGATCCCAGTGACAGCAAAAAA
>VZTZ01032685.1:18928-72231 GCA_013400955.1 Drymodes brunneopygia
TTTTTGCCCAGAGATGGACCTGATACCTGGTCTCATACAACTTGCCAAGCTCTTCACCTGTACTGTTCTCATTAATTCAATCCAGATTGTTATTACCAATTTCTCATACTTTCAACAGTTTTTCAGATGTTGCTTAAGAGCAATCTGCACAGCTACCAAGAAAAAAAGTAGAAACTGTTCCTTATCTTTCAGCAAATTTGAAACACCTGCCTTGACCACGCTGCTTTAGAATCGAGTCTCAAGCAGCTTGTAAGCTGCAAGATAAGCTGCTGTAAACTACAGGTATCTGGAAAATCTATTATATGTGATGACTGGCCTTTCAGGATCATAAGGGGATGAGTACAGTTTCTGACACAGAGACATTTCCACCTTGCTTTGATATCTGGAGAAATGTCAGACATTGAAACCTTTGGGTTAGTTAAGATACAGTTTCAGTAAAACAGATTATGTATTATCTTATACATATGACATTCAGGTTATCTACAAAAAGCCAAACCTTTGCAATTCAACAGTTATTGTACTGGTACATAAAATGCAAGAAAGATTCTTTGAAGGCTTCTCTTTCCATTCTCTCTCTATTTTTTTTCCCCCTGTGTCTTCCTGCCTCACTTGTACCATTCTTTCTCTTCTCTATTAGACGACTTGACCCTGATGTTTTCTCTTCTGCCCGTTTTGAATGGATTATTTCTTGAGTTATTGCCAAATGTGCTTGACTTTAAAGGGATGCAGTAATTAATCTGAGCTGGAAGTTACATATGCCAAAAAAAACCTAACCCATAACTATTTTACTTCCTTTTTTTTTCATTACTGATTCACCTACATAGCCCAATCAGACCAGTTTGACTGAACCTGATTTTGTGCACCCTACTCTGAAGAACAGAAAACGACAAAACTCAGAAGTGGCATGAAAGTATTTTTTAAAGCATCTGGTGTATAAGTAAAACCAAAAGAACACTGAATTAATTTTTATGCTCTGGGGACAGCTTTACAGCTATACTTCGGTATCTACAAAGAACATGAATACAAATCTGAACGCCCTGAATATACAAAATCTGATTCATATACCTAACTGTGCCTACAGTCTGCAAGTTGAAAATGCTTGACAGTGAATAATATACATGATAAACACGAGCCTTCCACACTTGTGAAGGGAACAGTAACAGAAGGGCAATAATCAAGATAAGAAGCTCTTTAAATCCTGGAATTAAATGTGAAAAACGTTAGGTAGATATTAAGATGTTTTTGCTAAACATTACAGATTTCAAAATAATCTGAAGTTCACAGCTTTGATTGAGAATCTCTACATGGGACTTAAACAAAACAAGTTCTATATACTAATCTTGTTGCCCTAATACATGTATCTTTTTGAAACAGAAATGTGAGTGCCCAAGTGTAACAGTCAGTCATAACAGTCCCACTTCACATAATCAGCAAGACTACATTCTGGGCAGTGCAAGCTAGAGAATCAGAAAAGAAATATGATCATACTCATCATGAAACTGATAAAATAACAGCACAGCCATTCCACTTCAATAAATACTTTAGTGGTCCAAGCAGAACAAAACAGAAGTTTTGCATTTACAGGTACTCACCCTAACTGAGCACCCTTCACACAATAGTAATATTTTAACACAGTACTTCACCTCATCAGGGCATCCATCTGGTCTTGGCAGTCGTCCATTATTCTTCAAAAGCTCTATCAAATGAAATACAATCATCTGCCCTTGTTTATCATTGCCAATCATGCGCATGAATTCCTGAAACAGAAGGTCAACTGTAATATAGTCTTCAGAGGAAAAAAAGATGCTGCAATATTCTCACCCAGCAAAAATTCCTTATAAGAATAAATAGAAGAGTACATAACAATGATGAAATTATAAATTACATGTCCAAAGACTGTATCAATAATTACAGGGTTTTTTCTGTGTGTAGAATAGAATAATGATACAGAATAGAATGAAATTGAAGGATATATACACAATTTAAAGCATTAAGTGAAAAATCTTTAAAAATGTTGGTCATCATCTGATGATCTGGCTACCCTGGATAAAGAGAAGGCTGAGGTTTTCAATGACTTCTATGCCTTAGTCCTCAATGGCAACTGCTCCAGGCACACTGCCCAAGTTGAGAAAGGCAGATGGAGGGACTGACAGAATTAAGACCCTAAGCCCACTGCAGGAGAGGGTCAGGTTCACAACCATATAAGGAACCTGAATGTACAGAAGTCTGCAGGACCTGATGAAATTCATTCAAAGGTCCTGAGGAAGCTGGCAAATGAAGTTGTTAAGGTGAAGTTTGTGATGACTGAAAAAAAGGGAAAGATAACCCTGATTTTTTAAAAAGGGGAAAGTGGGAGATACAATGAACTACAAGCTAGTCAGTCTCACCTCTGCCAGGCAAGATCATAGAGACAATTCTCCTTTACACCATACTAAGGCATATGGAAAACAAAGGAGTGACTGGAAACAGACAACATGGCTTTACTAAGGGCAAAAATTTTAGCCTGAGAAATTAAGTGACCTTCTATTGTGGAGTTCCTGGACTTATACGAAGTTTGACACTGTCCCGCATGCTATCCTTGTCTCTAATGGGAGAGACGTGGGTTTGATGGATGGGTGACTCAGTGAATAANATGAGGTTGATAAGAGGACTGGAGCACAACTGAGGAAGTTGGGTCTGTTCTGCCTGCAGAAGAGAAGGTTGCATGGAGACCTCACAGCAACCTTCCAGTCTGAAGGGGGCCTGCAGGGAAGGTGGAAGGGGACTGACTCTTTGTCAGGAACTGCAGTGACAGCACAAGGAGTAATGGGTACAAACTGAAAGGGGAGAAATACAGGTTGGACATTAGGAAGAAATTCATTACTGTGAGGGTGCTGAGACACTGGAACAGACTGCCCAGGAAGTCATGGCTGCCCCAACCCTGGAAGTGTTCCAGGCCAGGCTGGACAGGGCTTTGAGTAACGGGGCTTTGGTCTCATGGGAGGTGTCCCTGCCCATGGCACAGAGAATTGGGACTAAATGCCCTTTAAGGTCCCTTCCAACCAATAACATCCTGTGCTTCTCTGATTAATTAGTTTTAAAAGGATGAAACCCACAGATGATTCTAAAGAGCTCTCTGAAACATTAAAATAACCTAATGCTTTGAAAATGCCAAATAGAAAAGAGATATTACCATGCTGATATATAAAAAACTGTTAGCAGAACTAATCAGTAACCACACAGCAGAAAAATTAGTATAATTAAAGCCAGCAAAAATGGCTTAGATAAACCTTGCTGTCCAAAAAACCAAAATAACCCAAAAAGCAGATTAAAACCTCACTCAGACTGCCAGACATCACAAGTAAATGAGGATATGCTATTAACTGAAATAAATTTCTAAGCACAACCTAAAGGACCTTTCTTCCTCCAATGCCACAAAATTTCTTTAATGATCCTTGACATGAAAATGTGAAAGACCCATTGGTTGAACATTCAAATGGCCAAGTTGTGATAACAATGTATAATTATAAAGAGTATGAGAGTTGAACAGACCACTTTGGCTAATTTTACCAAATTACCTCTTCTTGAGTAGGATAACCAACCTGATGAAGTGGTGAATGCACATGTAGAATTGATTAATTCAAAAAAATAGTCCACCTGAGCCCATAACTTACTCTATCACTTTTCATTTCATAATCCTTCTGAAGAACTCTAGGTGTCTGCAACATTTATGTTCTTATGCTGGAAGAGCTGTCCTGAGCTCTTCCTTGATACCTCTGATAGCTCATGGTATGGAATTACTAAGAGGTCTACTGAGGCCAGTGCTGAGCTATCCTCCAAGGGCACTTTTGCCTCTCATCACTATTCAGCTCTCAAAACCACATTTCCTGGGATAAACACTGGCCAAGGGTGAGGCCAGCTCCAGTAAACACAGAAGTCTCAACTCTCCTCTGTTATGCCCATGGAGAACTGCTAGGTGTAAATAAGACCATGAAGCTTATTTTCAGTTGGAGAACTGCCAATAGTATCTTCACCTACTGTAGATTTGTCTTTAAAGACACTTGTCAACAGTCCACAAAAAGCCACTCCTTTTCTTTCTTAAATTTCACTAATTTTCTAACTTGGGTTCTGTTAACATAAAATACCTTTAAGTTCCTTATTTAACTTAATTTATGTGTTTGGCTCAGCCTTAAATTTAGAACAACATTAAAAATAAAGATCATTCAATGGAATGGTTGCATCTGGGATAACTCTCCATGAAGGATGGGAAAGAATAACCTATAATAAGAGATTTAAAAATCTGTTTCAAACAGAAGTTACAGAATGGATAAGATATGCACAGACTATGAAGTAATTTTCAGATCTTCTTTCCTTCTTATGGCTTGATGTCAGTATCTTTTAGTTACTGCTCCAGACTGAATGCTAATTCATAAACACTAAGGTATCTCCAGAAAAGGATGAGTAAACATAAAACCTAATGAGGTACACAACACTCTAAATATTTTAGGAAATTTAAATAAACAATTATATTCTCTGAGATTCTTTAACATATACTTACAGCTGGTGGGCTTTTGCTTTTGTCAATATAGGTGAAGAGTTCATACAAGACCACACCAAAGCTCCACACATCTGAGGCTACAGAAAATTTGCTTTCTGTCAGAGATTCTGGAGCGTACCTGCAATACACAGTACAAGGAAAATTGTTCCCTGCAATGTATCATTTTGATTTTGAAAACATTTATTTTAGTAAGACAGATTCCCTTTTCATGAGTAAGTGTTCTTTATTCTTTATTGAAATTAGCACGTTCTCATTTCCTTTCTGTACCTTCAATTAGTAACTACTCCTTTAATAATAGTTAATTGCTTTTGAAAACCAAATCCACCTTAAACAAACACTGTTAGTGATAACTATAACCGAGTTTGATTTTTTTCCAACAAGGCTGTAGATATATTTCTTATTTGTAGTGCAAGTAAACAAGAATTTGATGTGATAAGACCTGCAAAGACAATTATAGCCTTCCATTACTTTCAGTGAGCCTTGAACTGTGTTGCAGGCACTTCTGGAATTAAACTGTACATCTTAGATAACATCAATTAAAATGCCATTTTATATAATTTCTAATTTAGGTAAACAGGGCCTGAGTCAGAATTAAAATACAGACTAAAATTGCATATATGGAATGACATTTTCTTTTGGGGTCTATGGAACAGATCTCAGCTGGAAGACATGAATGATCAGTGTTTAGGGAACTAGAAGGCCTAAAAATTTGAAAGCATCCAGGGGAAAGTGCTATTTTAGACTGCCTTTATCTCTGAATATGTTTTCTGTTGAACGCTATTTTCTTTAAATAAGTATTTTTTGGGGTTTTTGTTTGGGGTGTTTTTCTGGCTTTTTAAAAATATGTTGAAAAGTCCTAAATGCTACTCTGTGAAGTGAAATACCATGCATGTGACTTTCACAATGCTGGAAAACTGACAATGAGCTAAGAATTCCACAACATGCAAAATGAATTGGCTGAAATGGCAAAAACTGAAAACATGCCATGATTTCACATATCAAAAGAAGACTTACCAAAATATAGGACTTTCACCAGGTTCTTTCACTTTGTAGTATTCTTTGTCTTGTGGCAGGACTTTTGTCAATCCAAAATCTCCAATTTTAACTCTGTTCTCATTCTCCACCAAGATATTTCTTGTTGCTAAATCCCGGTGAACATATCTTTTTGTACCCAGATACTCCATGCCCTAGGTGTAGAGGTTACAAATAGAACAGGAAGAGTTACTTTTACCATTACATAGCTGCACTTTCCCTAAGAGAATGAATTAACCTCAAAGTTAAAACCAAAAGCAGGTTTGTCTTCTCTGAGGAGTTAATTTTTCCAAGCTCAGGAACTTCCCTTAACTGGAGAGAAATAGATTGACTGTCAGAGCCAAGTATTTATTGATTATGTAGCTGGATAAACATTACAGCTCCTTTCTGTACCCAAATGCAGTTGGCTGGTGATATGCAGAAGGAAAACATTTGGGCTAAACTACACAATCCAGAGCACGTGGGAAACTGTCCAACTTATCCATTTTGTTTACTCTTTTTTCTTCATTTTTTGCATCTGCTTTCCTGATTGCTTCCATGAAACTTTGTATTATGATTCCTTGAATTTCACAATTATTCACTCACTGTATTCCTAACTGTGTGCCTTGTTTCTCTTTTGTTTGGACCATTATTCACCAACACACTTCTGCTTACTGTTATATTTCCACAGATTGCTGTAACAAAACATTGGTCTGAAGCCATGTTGTCTTTTGTTGCTGATGATCCCTTCTTACCAAGGCACCTAATTATCTTCACTAACAGTGAAATTTGGAAGAAGCCAGTGTGTGTAGTGGCATTACTAAAACAAGAAGGTCTTGCTTAGACAGCAATAAATGGAGGACTGAAAGTGATGGTGCACAATGTCAAGTGATACCCAACTCGTAGGTGAAAGGAATCACAAAGCAAGTTGTCAGTTTCATCGTTTTTTAAGAAAGCATATGACCCCTTCGATACAATGGAAAAGTTAAACTACACTAACAGCATCGGTGATCTCAAAAGTTCTGAAAAGCAACATTATACTGGTCATGCCAAAAGGCTTGTTTCTCTATTTTAAATTTTTTTCTAATGTGAGAAACATCAGAGTTCGGCTACAAAATGCAGTCTTTCCCTCAGACTCTAGTACCTCCCAGCACCACTGGGTGGCATTGCTGTTCTCCCGCAGCCCATTCCAAAACTGTTCAAAAATGCCCCATTCCTCATTGCCAACTTATCCACTGCCATAAATACCAAACCTAACTACTTCAAAGCGAGGCTATGAAAACTAGCCTATGAAAATGCTACAGCTTTTTCTTACTATGATGCACTATTCTGAAAATGGCCCTAAAGTTTGATGATAGTAAGTTTTCTGTTAGCCTGGAAAACACCGTGATTTCTTTAATTGAAATCATGCAAATTCTAAGTGGATATCACAATCCTGTGGCACTAGTCTAACAAGAGAGTTTGAATGTGATTTAAAATGTTTCTGTCTTTAAAACTGGGTTCTCCAACAAGGACACCTGAAACACTTCAAACATTAAGAGAAGGAAAACCCTTTCCCAGTATAATAGTAAGGAACCAAAGTACAGTAAACAACCAAACACATTGATCTTATCCCTCAGGTATGGGCATGTCTTCATTTCTCTCACTTCAGAGGAGAGCAGCAAGGCAGAGGTAGAAAGGTTTTTGATCAAAACCCCCCAAGATTACAGAGTGACAGAAACGAACAGTAAAAAGAAGAGATGTGAGATACTGAAGGAGCAAACATCGCAAGAGAAGTAAAACCAGCAGAAAAGTGAGACATGATCAGCTAAAAGAAGAAAAAGCATTCAGGTTCTGTTTTCACAATACCAGGTACTCACTGTGTTTATAATTAAGTTGTTTTGGAGTAACAGAATGCCACAGATTAGAGTGAAATCTTAAAGCAATCGATATAACCTGTACTTTGCGGGTGAAAAGGGCAACAACACTCCAAAGCAAGGCACATACACTGAAATTCTTAGATTTTGCTCTCCTTGGAAGTGAAGATATTTCTTTAAGAGCAAGTTCTACACAGATTTCCCATATTTCATACTGTTTGTTCCCATGGTTTGTCATTATCAAAGCAGGATGTTTTCCCACTTTATTATCTGCAGGGTACATATTTTAGCTCCCTTTCTCTTGGCTGGTGCTTGGTACTTAGGAAGGAATCGTATCATCTGCTATTTTGATTTCTCACCATCCTGAACACTTGTAATATTTTGGAAGTTCTTTCATATATGTGTATGTATACACACATCAAGGTCCTTTTTTCTTTGTAGTTTCTGAATGCAGCTCCTTTCCCAAAGATTTCTACCATATTTTCACAGCCAGTAAAGGCCAAAATCCACCTTTCAGTTCTCTCAATGGATACCTCAGACCACGGTCCTGAGACATGTTGCCACATGTCATTTCACCAGGCTTTGAATGAAAGCCTGAGGACTTCTACATGCTTCACAGCTTCTTATGAGAGTGCACAAGGCCAGCACCTTGAGGTCGTAGGCTGAGACAGACACAGAACAAAATAGCTAAGTGGCTGCAGCCTTTGTGTGCTCAAAAACCCATGTTGTATCTTACTTCTATGAAAGATTCAGTCACTGCCCTCTCTTTCAGGTCTTTGCTTGAACGAAGATTGTTTATAGTGATTTAGCAGCATAACAACAGTAATTTTGTTGCAGAAATAAGTATGAGATAATTTCTTAGGCCTGTTACCAGAGAATGACTTCTTGTTTTGGAGACACAGATAAGAGAGCTTTCAACCCTCTGAAGTGGGGGGTCACCTGTTAGATCCTTTCTCTCTGCAAAAAGACTGACACTTGCCATAGACTTGCTAACATTTTTTGTTTTCCCAAATTCCGCACTGCTTGCTCATCAAGGAGCTTCTCCTGGAGACTACCCACATTGCTGTGCTTCAGTGAAGCACATGAATAAGTGAGGTAAGTATTTTAGGGTGCAGCATTCCTCTGCACATGCAACAGGTTCAGCACCACAAAAGTTAGACCACTTCAAGCAGGGAACCAGCATCTCTTCTCACCATGGGAAAGTTTGAATGTCAGATCTTGGCTCTGGCAGAGACTGTCCTCTGATTCTTGTCAGACCTTTTTGTTACAGAAGCTAAGTCTTAGGATCTTAATGTGTCAAGGCACAATTACCAGATGGAAGAATATTTGTAGGCAACATACCCTAAAAAATACCCTCATCCATCCTAGCATGATGAGGAAGCAGACAGAAGAGCTCTCCAAGCCACTCTCCATCATCTGTCATCAGTTCTGGCTCACTGGGGACGTCCCAGATGACTCTAAGCTGACCAGTGTGACACCTATCCACAAGAAGGGCCTGAGGAAGGATCTAGGAAACTACAGTCCAGTCAGCCTCAGCTTGGTGCCTGGCAAGGTTATGGAACAGATCCTCTTGAATGCCTACAGGCACCTACAGGATGGCCAGGGGATCAGACACAGCCAGCATGGCTTTGGGAGGGGCAGGTCCTGCCTGGCCAACCTGAACTCCTTTTATGACCAGGTGACCTGCAAGGAAGGCTGTGGATGTTGTCTGCCTGGACTTCAGCAAAGCCTTTGACACCATCTCCCACAGCACTCTCCTGTAAAAGCTGCGGCCCATGGCTGGGACAGGAGCACCTTTGCTGGTTTAAGAACTGGCTGGATGCCAGGCCAGAGAGTGATGAATGGTGCTGCATCCAGTAGGTGGCTGGTCACTAGTGCTGTCTGTGGGACAGGGATCTGTGCTGAGCCCAGTCCTGTTTAATGTTCTCACTGATGATCTGGATGAGGGAATCGAATATACCCTCAGTAAATTAATGGACAACACCAGGTAGGGTGGGAGTGTTGACCTGCTGGAGTATAGGAGGGCTCTGCAGAAGAACCTGGACAGGCTGCATTGATAGGCCGAATCCACTGGTATGAGGTTTAACAAGGCCCAGTGCTGCATTTTGGCCACAACAGCCCCAGGCAGTGCCACAGGCTGGGGCAGAGTGGCTGCAAAGCTGCCCACAGGAAAAGGAGCTGGGGGTGCTGGTGACAGCAGCTGAACATGAGCCAGGCTGTGCCCAGGTGGCCAAGAAGGCCAATGGCATCCTGGCCTGTACCAGCAATGGTGTGGCCAGCAGGAGCAGGGCAGGGATTGTTCCTCTGTACTCAGCACTGGTGAGGCCACACCTCTAGTGCTGTGTCCAGGTCTGGGCCCCTCAATTTAGGAAGGATATTGAGGTGCTGGAGCATGTCCAGAGAAGGGCAACAATGCTGGTGAAGGGTCTGGAGCACAAGTCCTGTGAGGAGCACCTGAAGGAGTTGGGGTTGTTTGGCCTGGAGAAGAAGAGGCTGAGAGGGGACCTTACAACTCCCTAAAAGGAGGGTGTAGCCAGATGAGATTTGGGCTCTTTTCCCAGGCAACCAGCAATAGGACCAGAGGACACAATCTCAAGCTGCACCACGGGAGGTTTAGGTTGGACATTAAGAAGAAGTTGTTCACAGAAAAAATGACTGGGCATTGGAATGGGCTGCCCAGTGATGTGGGGAGTCACTGTCCATGGAGGTGTTTAAGGAAAGACTGGATGTGGCACTTCAGAGCATGGCTTGGTTGACAAGATGGTGTTTGGTTACAGACTGGACTCACAGATCTCAAATGTCTTTTCCAACCTAGTTGACTCTGTGATCCTGTAATCTTATGTAACCTACTGTTTTCATGTCTTTGATGCAGGTATTGGGAAAAGAAATTTAAAAATATTTCTGGCACATGCCTTGAGGGGGTGTGGTTGTATTTTTTATTTTTGTCTCTCTCCCCCTCACCCCCATTTTTTTTCCTTTTCCCAAATTTCTAAATACACAATGAAATCTCAGGTGTCTCTAGTTTCTTATATCTGAAGCATAATTACAGAATAAAACCAGGGAAGGCATACACCTTCTTATAAGGAAAATGAGGTATCACACGTAAGATCAGATGTTTGTACCACTTTTCAGGATGTTACAAATTATGTTTGGTACCAAATAATTTATTACAGATTTGGGTACTTCTATGGCCTCTAGCTCTGCACACAGAAATAATGCATACTTGCTCTTACAGTTTAAAGTCAATTTTTTAAACATACATGTGCTGTTATGGTGTTTTTATAGCTGAATGTCAAATTTCTCAAAATTCTCAAAACATCATAGAATATCATGAACAGATTGTCCGAGTGAGTATAGCAACTCCTACAATATTTTATTTCAGGTCTCCTTAGGGAAAAAAGAGAGCACATTCTGCCTCAGTCAGCAGGTAGGCCAGTCTCAGCCTCCACTACTAAGATACTCAGTTTTTGCAGCTCTTGACTACATGAATATATTGCTAATTTTTTTTACAGTTATGTGGTGTTAGCAGCCCAAGAGCATTATAAAAGATACAGCAAGACAACCAATTACTGTTGGTTTGAGACAAATGGGATGAAAAAAAAAGACAAAACTTTGCTGAAAGATGTATGTAACTTGCAATGTCCTACCTTGCATATCTGAGATGCATACAGCAAAAGCTTCTTGTGGTCCAGCCTCTCCTTGTGTTTCTGTAGATAATCTCGTAAACTTCCATACGGTAAGTATTCCATAATTAATCTTAGATTCCTACGTCCTTTTACAGCAATAACAAAAAATACAAATGTAATTTTTTCTATATTTTCCAAAGACAAAATTTTAAATTTAAGTACTTTAAAGCATCTATCAATAGCCATAATACAAAATGAACTTAATACAAAAGTATTTATTTATGATCTATACACCACAATGCATTCTTTCATATACTAATTAACTGCATTTCCTCAGAAAATGCCACTTATTTAAACTCAACAACAATGTGGATACGCTTGAAAGATTAATATATCAGTAATCAACATCATCTCATCAATATTTCAGCTACTATTGCTAAGGCAATAAACTAGAAGTCTGTATGCCTGTGTTGTCAAGATGAAACTCAGTATGGCAAGTGACATCAACTTGTCACCAATTTTACCACCTTTCAAAATAACTTCCTCTGTTTTGTACTCTCTAAGTCCTGGTAAATTTAGGACAAGTCAGTGACTGTCAAACACTTACCTCTCTGAATTTCTCAGTGTGCATATTTAGCTGTATTCAATATAGCACATACCTGCACTGTAGCATACTCCTTTGTATTTAACGATGTTATCATGCTGCAGAGATTTCAGTATTTCAATTTCTCTTTCAAAGTCCCTAAGGTGCTCTTCTGTGCTATGTTGCAGCTTTTTCACAGCAACCACCTCCCCAGTATTGTCCTGCAGCGGGTCATACCGGCACATCTCAACACTGCCAAAATTTCCCTAGGTCACAAATGGAAACACTTGGTAATTAAAAACAAGTCCACATCATTCTCTCTGTGTTTCCTAGTGTACATGTTTATTCATGTAGAGTAGTTTTCGTTCAGTGCTCACTGTACTAAGCATTAAGGTGATGTGATTAATTATTTAGGTGAAATTCCACGAAACTTCCCTGAGAGAAAAAGTGCAGGATAGAAGGTAACAGTTGCAAAAGAAACACATTCCATAAAAGCATGCAAACAGAACAGGAAACGAGGACAAGGAAAGTGGGTGATGTCCATGTATTTTCTCTCCTTTCACGAATTTCCACTTCAACTGGCATAATCCTTTTCCTGCACTTGCATAAATCCCTATGTCTTGGTTCTTAATTCTGTTCTTTTACTTTTTGGCTCCTCTCCCCTTCGTTTCAATGTTCTGTTTTTGTCTCTCTCTCCATGTATATTGTCTTTTATCTTCTTCTATGCAGCCATCACCTACCTACTCTGTTGTTCTCCCTATGCTATGCTATCACAGTCAACAACCAACCATCTGCAAACAGAAGTAATTCTGCTACTTCACTTTCAGGCTGCTTCAGTACTTGAAGCCAAAGGAATACATAACTAGCATGTAAAAACCAAACAAACAGCGAAGAACCTTTCTAGAAAAATAGTACTTGGTGAAGATCTGTCAGCTGCACTTGATCAACTGTCTAGGTATGCTTTCACAGAGCCAGGCTGCACTGACTCATGAAACTAGTAACCAAATGCTGATTTCTAAAGCCAAAAGTTCAAAGGCTACATGTATCTTGAACACATGTATCCTCCTCTTGAATTTAGAGACTATATATTCAGATTTCTCAGAATATACATGCATAAATCACCCAATCCCACTAGTTCTGCGCAAGACTGCTCCCGAGTGTTGCTAACTGAATACCAAGTGTGTGTGTATCTATCTATCTTTCTATAGGTATTTTAAGTCAGGTAGCTCTACATTACTGAAAAATACTTTAGCCTTTTGGTGTGACTGGATTCATTGTGGAGGTCAGCTAATTTTTTTGTCTGAGGATACTGTGAAAGTGAAAAAAGAGCTAGAAGGAAATCCATGTGTTGCTCAGGTATGACTGAAATTAGTAACTTCTAAAACAGAATTTTCACTGTAAATAATGAATTTGGGGTCATCAAAGGATATCTTAAAACCATAGTTATTTCCTAAACTATTATCGAATTTTGAAACATCTTACCTTGCCAAGTTGCTGCAAAAACTTGAGATGTCTTTCTTCAAATTGTGTCGGGTCCCGATCTTCAAAAGCGCCAGAAAATCCAAGTGCTCCAATTCTCATATTTGGCAACATATCACTTTCTGTCAATAGCTCGTAATCTGAGAGGTAGAAGGAAGGAGAAAAGAAAGGGAACAGAAGGCACAGAGTAGTGAACAAGAGAAGGAAAAATCTTACTACAATCATGGCCTGTTCTACTTTTGTTTGGCATAGTTCAAGCTCAACAGAATATTGACAGCCACCTTTATTTCTATTATAGCAATTTGCAGTCAAAGACAATGATGTATTGCAAAAAACACACTAAAAAGAAAGTGAACCAATAGTAATCAGAATTCTTTTAGATCCTGCTGTATCACAAACTCACCTGGAGTGAACAAACTGTTCAAATCACGTATAATTGCTCTAAAAGAAGGCCTGAAATCTGGCTCATAATCCATGCAGTTGTTTATAAGGTTTGCAAGTTCTGTCCAGTTGGGGGCAGGAAGCTGGTGCCTATCTTCATAAAACTGTAGTTTCTGGAATTAAACAGATAGTCATTTTACATTTTACAGCCTTGAAGAGTTGCAGAGGCCTTAACATTCTCACCAGAGTAGCCAAAAATTACAGCTCTAAACCTGGACTTGTTATCTCACCAAATGTACATCTCGCCAATTTTCATCAAAAGCAAGGCTGGTATAATTTAGAGCGATCAGTTCAGAAATTTCCAGCCAGTTACTGGCGGAAGGTAAGAGGATAGCGAAAGATGAGAAGAATAGTGTTTCCTTTATTGGTAATTTCATAAATCCTCAACTGGATAGGTCCAGCAGAAAATTCTATTGACCTGTGAGCTGGCTGAACTCATAGTTGTGAAAAGCTTTGTGAGTATTATGAAAGAATGTAGGGCAACTTCTGAAATACTTCGATATCTATAACCTAGGTGTAGGTAAACCTTGGAGATTATTGTAAAAGCTGATTAAAATATCTCAGAAATCAGATCAGGCTTTATGGGAAGGTCACAGTACCTTTACCAAAACAATACCACCAGTATTTTTGTGGCATAATGAAGTATTCTTTTTGCTTCCAACAAAACAAGAAAATACATATGAATTAATATTTTTACGGAGTATGTTTCCCCTCCATCTCCTGCCCCTACCTAAGATAAAAGTTAAAATTTCTGGTTTAGCTAAAATAATAAATTGTTGCAATACACAAAGTGCTACTGTATTTAAGATGTTAAATTACAAGAATGCCAACTAAAATTCACACACACTGTTAGGAATACATTTTGTTGCTACAACAATGCAACAAAAATATGAACTAGATAATACCGACAATTCTGTACTTTGTCCCCCTAGAAATCAAAATAAACATCATAAAAACAAACTTCAAATCATCTCTTCCGGTTGTTATCTACAAGCAAAAATGTATTTTTCCTACAGTGGTCATAGCCCACACCACTTTACATGCTGATGTGGTTACAACAGCAGATGTTCTAAATTAGAAATGTTCAAAGAATCACTATGACTGCAGACCCAGTAATACTTACTCTAGAAGAATCCAGTGCACTCAGGGGTTTGTCTCCTCCACTGCAGATTTCCCACAAAGTGGTACCAAAACTCCATTTGTCTGTAGCTAGGCTTAGTTGTTTGGGATTCTCAATACATTCAGGAGGAACCCATGGTATCCTCTCAAGAAGAACTGTGCAATCACACAAAGGAAACTTGTTAAGACGAATAAAAACCAAAAAAATTCCCTAACATATTTGAATTGGTAAAAATTACTTTAGTATACATAGGCATTTCACTCCATAATGTATTGATAATACTTTTCCAAGTATTTGTTCCCACCTAAAAAATCAAATTATCGAATATGGACAAAAACTAAAAAATTATTTGTGAATCAGAGAGGAAAACCATTAGTTTTATTGTAAAATAAGCCTAAAGGTATAAAATTGCTTTAACATCATTTCCACGATACATTTTTTCTCTGATTTCTCTATTTCCCCTAGTGTTACCAAGACTTAATAGTTGCCACAGAGAACCAAGATGCCAAAGAGTAAAAAATTCTTTGCTAGTGGTTGGTGTATTATGGCACAGCAAAAGCCACCATGGAAAGGAATTTTACACTATCTGATTTCTAAGCTATTGCTACTGACTGTACTAGTTAAAACATGGGATGGTACTGATTTGGATTTTGAGCTCCTTAAAATGAGGTCTCATAAGAATAATGTAAACTTCACACTAAAATAGGGAGAATTCAAATAGTTTACTGGCAAATAATGACACTGCATTACTTATAGGCTGTTAGATACATTATTTGTTTAGACATCTATAAAAGTACCAAGCATGAAGTGTTTTTATTAGAAAGAAAGAACAGTAAGGTTACTTCCATTCCATTAGCATAACAATCTTGCACATGCTTTCAATTTAATTAATTAATTACAAAGCATTGGAACAGTCTTAACGGTGGATGACAACCCAGTATTTTTAACATCATCAAGTGGCTCCAAGCATTCACCAAAAAATGCACTGAAGATGTTTTTTAACTGCCAGTTAGCATTTTCAAAAGTGCATTTGGTTTCAGTTCTGAAAGTTCCTGCAAGCTATTTGATCAATTACAGGACACTGAGTTCAGTAGCTACCTGCAAATGGAACAGACTATATCATAAATTTACAATATAGTATAACAATAGTGCTACCAATGAAAAAGGGTTGAAAATGAGCAGGAAAAAAAGCTCACACAATGGAGAATTGTGGCTTTATTTCCTGTAGCTATTTGCTAATAGAAAAGATACTCTCAAAACTACTTGGCTAGGACTGTAGGGATAATTATAAAATGACAGACAGATCAAGGAACTTACTATAACATAATTATTTTAGATGATGGTCAGAAAAAAACCCCAACCCCAAATTCAGAAGCACTGAATAAGAAAGCTGATACAAAGACTTACTATCTCTTGGCAAAACTGTAATACTGATGCCAGGATCACTTAGCTTTATAAATGGAAGGTTTCCAGACTTCCTGTCTTCCTCTCTGATGAGCAAGATGTTTTTTGCACAGACATTCCCATGAACAAGGCCTTTATCCTCCTATTAACAGAAATGCATCTTTTACAAACTGACAAAAGAAGTTTTACTGTTGAAGAGATATTTAAAAACAAATACTGTACAGCATGAGGGAAACATCAGCAAATCAAATAATGATCACAGATTATGTTCAACAAACTTCAGGCACTTCACCAGTTTCTCTCAAAGTAGCAGTTTTCAGCCAATTTTCATTATCTGCCTAAAGTCTGAAACAATTTGATGTGTGCTAACCCACAATTAATCACAAGATTACTCATCCATCTGTTCAAAATTAATGTAAGAACATTTAAATTCTGTAAAAGGAAAATCTTGTCTAGTCACATATCCTGTCTCGAATAATGGCCTTTATGCAGAACTAGAAAGACTGTAAGGTTGAGATCTAATGCCCAAGAAGAATGTGCTAGAAGTGTAAGCAGTACAGTGTTTTCTCCTCCCAGTGGTTAAGTATTAACACTACCAGGAAATAGCTTATTTTCAGCATCATGAGCTGAGATGGGAAGTCCAGAAAGGACTGGTTTGTGGGGGAGGTGGGGGGGGAAGCATTACTGGAAATGTGTTTATATTTCATGCTAAAATATAAAGCATTAAAAAGGAATGGACATTCAACTACACTTTGTGCAAGATGCAAACTCTGTCTCTGGGTATCTACTAAATAGGTGGTATATGCCCACCCCATTATCAAACACCTTCTGGAGTTACAAGAATTCAGGTAATAGCTCAGCCTTTCTACATGCGTTAGTCTGAATCACTTGAATTCTGCCATTAACAAAACTGAACCACTTACCAGAAAATGCATGGCTAATGCCAACTGTTTGGCTACCTCCAGCTTCCACAAAATATTGATAACATTTTTGTTCTTTTTCAAATATGTGTCCAAGGATCCAAATTTCACATATTCTTGTACAAGGATGTCTGATTCATAATGATAAAAAGAATAACAATTAAAACCAACAACAAATAATGAAATTTCAGGACAGATTCATTACTTTAGTACTACTCCTTTTTTGATACCTTGTTCGTAATCTAACTATAAATTTCAACGTCTGTGGGTATCTGAGTACTGCCACAAATACTCTGTTCTTAATACTTCTTCAGCGTGTGAAAGTTCACCTAATTTCTTCTCAAATGCAAAGTTACTAGATTTAATCTTTTAGGCTTAATTATTTAATCTTCTACAGGCTATGTAAAATCCAGTGAGCATCTTTCCACTCTCACCTGAAAGGCACAGTAATGTAACTGCTGATGAAGCAGAATAGTGTATAGCACTATCAAAGTGGTGAGTTGAATAACATTCAAGTCATTCACTGCATAGTTGTTTACAATCTATATTCTTACTGAAAAATGCAATGCTTTATTGAAAAAAAGATGCTTGTCTTGAAAACAGGTATTTGCCCTAGAATTGTGTATATGCATATGACAAATGCCTTCATGCAGCCGTCTAGCAAATAACTCCAGAAATAAGAACTGTCTACATCACTTTCAACACAACAATTTCAAATCACATGACTGAACCCTTGCCCTCAGCTGCAAGATGCTTACATTGGAAACTACTGGTATTATATTTGGCTGTAACAAATAAACAGACTTTAAAACAAAATCATTTTAGAGACAGCAAACTTTTTTTCTTTTTTTTGCGATTATGTGACACAATTTTTATCGAATTTGTACATCAGGTGCATAAACCACAGAGTCAATAAAAGCTGCTCTTCCTATTTCTTAGTAACTGCCTCTCCTTAAACTGTAATAAGTCTCCTGCCTTCAGAAAGAGGATAATTTCTAGAGGACAGCTATTATCTAGAGGTGAAATAAGTAACCATATACCTCTTTCAACAATTTCTTTTCAATTATAAATTTGATCTACCTGAAATTTTATATATAGTCCCTGTGTGTGGTACAAAGAAAAACAAAATAAAAATACAAAAAACCCCATGTGGTTGTTTGGCACAAGTTCTTGGCCAAACATAGTGCTGTGCTTTTTCCAGCCTCCTAAGAGAGGTAATTTCTGATTAGAGGTAAATTCTGATTACAGAAGCCACCATCTCTTGGAAATTCTATCTCCTTAATGCAGGTAACCATCTACATAATATGCTCATACAGTTATTATAAAATGCTTCCTTTCATATAAATTTCTAATCACAGGAAAAAAAATGGGTTTTGGGCAAACTGACTTTTCAGCCCAAAGATTGAATCAAGAGGAAAAACTATGAAAGTGAGATAAAGCAGTGCATAGTTGAAGACAACACACATTAGCATATGACAACCATCCAAAATTAAGATTTCATTAAAAGATGGTATAAATGTATTTCAGGTGCTCTTAAAAAATCTTATTAATACATAGTCACAAAGCAGTAAGCTAAACTGAAAAGACATTCAACTTTTGCAGACAATGCAAAGATTTTACTGCTGCTAAAATTTTGTAGTGTGTTTGTTGAATTACCAGGACCTCATGTTTTCAGAACAGGACCTCTGAACTAAACTTCCCAAAGTTATATTTGTGCTCACAAAGTTAGCATGTGTGGAAAAAGGTGGCAATGTCTGTCTCTAATAACAGTAAATGAAGATTTTTCTGGGTAGCACAGTACTTCCCTTTCTAGCTAACCACAGCAGATACAATGTCGGGCTGCAATTTTTCTGGCACTTCAAAAGCTCATTCCAGAGGCATGGCAAAACTGATCTCAGATAGAACGGACATGACTGAGTCATTTCCAGAGGTTACTATTCACACTGACTGTACTTTAAACAATTATTCCCTTTTCTTTGTTTTTACTATTAACTAGTTCTCAGATACCAAGACTAATACTACTGCAAAGTCAATACATATTAGCTGTCCAGCTGGTGTTGAACTTGCATTGTTTTGTTCGTTTTTTCCCTGGTTTTACCCAAAACCAATGTCAAACTCTACTAGAGATGTATAAAAATTGGTACAAAAAGATACTTAATTTCTACTTACTCTCTTCTCCACAGACACAGACTCCATAATTTAACACCAAATGTTTGTAAGAAAGCTGGCTCATCATACTTGCTGCTTCAAAAAAGGACTTTTTGGAAAGAGAGGGAGAGATTGACAAAGAAAATACATCAGTGAAAACAAAGCCCAAAATTCTAATAAATTCACAAAAACCATTTAAAAAAATATTTCAACTATCTCTTTGTAAAGACCCTATGTAATATATTTTATATTGTTTGTTCTTGGATTGTGTTTGGCAACTGTTTCTTGGTTGGTTGGTTTTTGCTCCAGTTTTTTGGTTGTGGAGGGTTTTTTCTAATTTTCTTTTTCTAAATAACTGATAGCACACATACCAGAGGGTTAATAATCTCTTTTTCTCTGCAGGCAAGTCTATCTCAAAATTTTAAAAATAATTTTTTTTTCAGTGTCAGTTACTCAGGTAAAGCAAACTGAAGACAAATTCATCATACACTATTCACTTTCTAATTTATTTTGTCATAATGCACTATTCAGTTTCCATCTTATCTCTTTGTAGCACACTATTAAGTTAAAAGACAAAAAGTATTATGTAATTCATCCATCACTGCAAGACCTTTTCCAACTTTATCAGGAAAGTTTCAAATGCTTTTATTTCTTTATTTTTTTCTACCATTCTGTGGCATCTCCACCAACTTGTGTACTGATTATTCATCCAACAAAGTAAAGTGACAACGAGAACATTTTCTTTCAAGTGGCTATATTTTAATTTCTATACTCTGAGCTTTTAAGTAACTGATTCATACTTAACTTTAGAATATAAATATATCACCCATTTTACCAAAATTATGGCTTTTTTATTGCTTTCAATAGCCCGAAGTGTATCCCTACACTGTTTATGAACACCAGCCATCTGAAATGTCTCTTCCTTTTTCACTTATACGTTCATATAGATTTATCTTACATAATAGAAAAGTTCACTAAATAGTGTACTGTTTTTCTTGGCTTGCTGTAAACATTGCTAGCTAACAGGAAATTTGAATAAATTACATAAATAAACAATAAGCAGTATATAAAGTCACATTAATATAATAAACACTACTACATCTTGTGAAAGTCTTTAAAATTGAATTCTCACATACACAATCTTGGGCTCGATTACGCTACCAGTTTACTAGTTTTTGCATTTCAGGTCTGCTAAAAGCTTCACTCAGAAAGCAAGAAGGCTCAGTAATTATGGGTGAATCCATGTATGGCACATTTTTCTCATACATAAATACTTTTGATTACTTGATTTTACCGGAGAATCTGAAGACAGTCTACCCAGAGGAAGTGTTTTTCCATAAACGGTGGCCCCTTGTGTGTAAATAATGAATTTACTGGTTAAGACAATCGTGTGGCCATAACACCCCTCCTCTGGTACTTTAATTGTATGAATGAGCTGTTCTCCAGTTCTCAGTGTGTAGCTCTGAATTCTCTCACAGGAGGCAGGAAAAGGGGAAATAAAGTACATAGGTATGCTTCCCAAAGCCAGTCTCAAATCCATACTCCCAGTGTCACAACACCAAGCATGAGCTTGGTTCAATGTACAACCCTCTACCATGTAAGAAATACTCATTTATGAAGTAAATGGGTAATGCTCAAGGAAAGAAGAAAAGTAATTCTCAACCCAGCATGGATAAATGTTATATAGCAGTCAACAATCACACCAACCTCAGAGTAGTTTCTGTGCACTTTATCCAGCACCTTCAGAAGAACTTCAGTTTGATGGAGCTGGCCATAGTCTCCCACTTCCTTCCTTACACCTTTGAAAATCTTAGTAAATGTGCCCTGTCCAAGACTCTCCTCCTAAAAGGAAAGAAGGAAGGATATAGATAGAAAAAAAATCAAAAATATCTGCCTGTTTTAAAAGATCTCTTAAAAAAGCCCCCTGCATAAACAAATGCACTCTTTAGAGGTGTATTGGGTGTAGAGTCCAGCTGAGAGGGAAAGGAAGCAAGTATATCAGAAATATCTTAAATTTTTGCTTGTTTTTTATTGATTACTCAAGGATCTCCAAAAATAACTTGCTGCAAGAACCAGAGAGGAAGCAATTCCATTAAATATGCATTTAGACATCTCTAGAAGTAAACAACTGCTATTGCAATCAAAAGGATGCTTCTTAATTATAAAAAAGTAGTCATTTGCGTTACTGGAAAATAAAATAAATTCCACAACTCTAAGGAAAGATTACAGCAAAATCTCCTAGCTCAGATAAGATTCTTTTAAACACATACTGAGGCTTTTAAAACTTGGTGCGTATTAAACCCAACATCTGCAGGGGAAAAAGCAACTAATGGACTTACGAATATCAAGTCCTCATTACGGATTTTGTGAAAGACCATCTGATTGACATTATTGTGTCTCTGTAGCGTAGGTGATGAAGGTACATCAGAAACGCTATTGCTTCTGAAGACTAGGAGATTTGATTTATCTGGGAGAAGAAAGAGGGAAAGGAAAACCAAAGTAAATTTGTAAAATATAAAACTAAACCAGTATCATTTCAGAAGGATTATTAATGAGGGGATGCTAATTCAACACAAACAAGACATCACACTGAGATCAGTGTATTTAAAAAGCCACACAGTACTTAATTAAAAGTAAAGTCTGTTATTTTCTAATCAGCAGAAGCATCTAGGTTCACTCATGGGTTTTGTTTTTTTACATATTCCTACTTTTGACGAACATTCTGAAAATATTCCTACCTCCTTTCACATTTTAACTGCTGCACTATTTGTAATAACAATTGGGGATGGAAAAGGGGATGTAAATTACCTTGTTTTATAATACAAAGTAAAGAAGGTCTGATACTAAAACTAAATTTGAAAAGTATGTCTTTGTGGGTATCTGCTCACATCCATTATTATATTTATTCAATAATTTATCATTCTGATGCAGATACATTCTTGGTTTCAACGGAATAATGTTACAAAATTATTCTCTATAATGTGCATACATACTTACTTGCTACATCTTTTCTAAGGTTTTTAATCCATTGGCTATTTTCAATCAAATTTGAGAGAAGTAGAAGTTATATCAAACAGTCTTTTCTGGCAAGTTTGTCTTTAAACAGGAACTTTGATAGAGACTAAGACTAATATTAACTGTACGTAGTACTACTTAGAAGGGCAGATATTTAAAGATTTCATAAAGGAGAAAGATATGAATATCAAAGATAGACAAAAAAATTAAATGCAAATTCAAGAAAAATCCACTCCTCAGGCAGGAACTCTATTCCAATATTTTTTCAGTGTTAAAAAGAAAGGTGAAACCACAGACTTGGCGCAACTGAGCTAAGATCAACAATGACATAAATTCACTGACATTGTTGGTTCCATTGGCTATGGAAGTGTTCTCAGTGATAAATAATCCATTTAGCAGCTCTTTCCTTCTCAAGACATGAATACATTTGACATAAGAAGAAATGTTGCTGCACACAATCCACTGCAATTAAGAAACCAGTTTTGCTTCTAATCATGAAACTGGCTACCACGATTACTTCTGGAAGACTGTCTTATACCAAATTAAAACTTGGCAGACACTGGAACTGAAAACTATGACTAAGAAGATGAACAAATAGGTCAGTGAAATTTTAAAAAACCCACACAAATATATCATAGAACCACAGAATATTCTGAATTGGAGGAGACCCACAAGAATTATCAAGTTTAACTTCTGGCCCTGCACAAGACCATCCCCAAGAGTCACTCCATGTGCCTGAGAGCACTGTCCAAACACTTCTTGAACTCTGCCAGGCTGGTGCTTTGACCACTTCCCTGGGGAGCCTCTTGCAGTGCCCAGTCATCCACTGGGTGAAAAAGCTTTTTCTAATATTCAACCTAAACCTCACCTGACACAGGTTCAGGCCACTCCCTCAGGTCTTGTCACTGTCACCACAGAGAAGAGATAAGTGCCTGTCCCTCCCCTTCCCCCTGTGAGGAAGTTTTAACTGCAATGAGGTCTCCTCTCAGTCTCCTCCAGGCTGAACAGAACAGGTATCCTCAGCTGCTCCTCATATGGCTTCCCCTACAAACCCTTCAGCATGTTTGTGGCCCTCCTTTGGACACTCTCCAATAGCTTTATATCTCTCTTACACTGTGGCACCCAGAACTGCCCCCAGCACTCGAGGTGAGACTGCCTCAGTGCAGAGCAGAGCAGGACAATCCCCTCCCTTGCCTGGCTGATGCTGTGCCTGATGCCCCCCCAGGACACACCTGACCCTCCTGGCTGCCAGGGCACTGTTGCCCCATGTTCAACTTGCCACAGACCAGAGTCCCCAGGTCCTTCTCCATGGCACTGCTCTCCAGCCTCTCATTCCCCAGTCTGTCTGTACATCTGGGGTTGCCCCATCCCAGATGCAGAATCTGACACTTTTCCTTGTTAAACTTCATATGGTTGGTGATTGCCCCATTCTCAAATTTGTTGAGGTCTCTTTAAAGGGCCTCCCTGCCTTCAAGGGTACCAACAGTCCCTCCCAGTTTTGTATCTACCAGAGGGCCATTTAGTTTTAACTTATTTTTCAGTCTTTAATCTAGAAGTTAGAAAACTTTATGCTTAGAAATAATCTCTTACCTTTTGGTTTTGGAGGACAGCATTTGATGAACTGGAAAATTATGCTGTCTGAACGGACAGTTTCTGTCTGGTAACAGGTCAAGAGATCCTTAAGATTACTAAAACTTCTCTTGGTTCCACTGAGATTATATTCTCCATTCTCATTCTTTGTAATTAGGCAGTGTTTATAATCCGTAGTACTGTCACGCTGCAGAAAGTTTTTCCATTAAAAATGAAACTGATTAATAGTTAATATTTGAAAGCTTATTTAAATGTATAGCACTCTACTAATTAAAGAAAGAATGCTTCAGGAAAACATGACCATAATTTGTTATTTTGTTCTCACTATGTAATACTGATTCTGAGAAAACATGACTCTACTCCCATCACTGGAACAAGCATGTTGATGCTAGAGAAAAACAAATGTTAATGAAATCGGAAAAGATGGAGCTGAGAAAACAGATAATGGATCCCTGGAAAAATCCTTCAGAGCAATTAATGAAAGCTTATGCCCCTTGAAATGGGGTTGCATCAAAACAAAATTTTGTTGGAAGCAATAGCGCTAATTCTTACACGCCATGTTTGTTTGGCAGGCATACGGATGGAGATCTCAGCTTTTGTTCTGCTTTCCTGTCATCTCCAGCATAGTTCTAAGAAATTACTTCCTAATACAGATTTTTAATATGCACCAAATTATCTTCACAACGACTCTTGAAAAGATACCATTAAACATTTTTAAACAAGATGAGCTCTTAATAGTGCTTTTGTGGTCCTGTACCTTAATACTGCAGCAAATGTTCCAGTAAATTCTAAATATAAAAAGCCATCCAATGACTTGCACGAGACCCAGAAAAAGGAAAAAAAATGTCGTGGCAAAGTCACTTAAAGGCAATGGTAGTCTTCTCTCAACTTTGCCTGTCTAAGCTTATTCAGGAACTGATTTCTTTGTCTACAAAATTCTCTACCAAACATTGACTGTACATAACATTTCTCCATTCAAACATCATTATTACTTGGTCATTTTCAGAGATGTACTTATCTCTGACAGTATTAGCAAACTTGCTAGCTTGCTGTATGGCAGCAGGAAAATTCATGTATTACCTTCCCTAGGTAAAACACAGAGGGTAGCCCTGCTAATGTAATTTAAGAGAAATCCATTCTGGAAACAAGATCATGCAATTATTTCACAGCAATATTAAAGCATTATTTTATCACTAGCTGCAATGTCATAGAGAAGAGGTACATCTGGTTCTCTGGCTGCATGAGAACCATATGCATTTCCAGGGTGGCTTTCTCTCCAGCTAACACCAGATACACCCAGGAGATTTGTGCTGACGAAACAGCTGTCACATATTATGGCTGGCCCAGCACTGGGGATGGGAACAGGACCCAAACCCAGAGGAACCTGTGAAGGAGACACTCTCATATTGTCATACTGTACACTCAACCTAATGAAGCCCCACTTGTGAGGTGGGGGGAGATGTGTAAAAAACTCAGGGGAAAAAACTTAACTAAAAACTCCCAAAATTTAAAAAACTAGAAAACCAATCAAATTGCTCCATCTCCCAAACATTTACCACAGTCCCAATATCCTTGTCACTATTGCCAGAATTCTTAAGCTCTCTTCCCTCGGCCTGTCTTAGTCTCCAAGGCATGTGGTATGCGCAACTCTATACCAACTCTGATGTTTCTCACAAGACCCTGGAAGTTGGCCAGTCTGACAAAAGTAGCTATAGAATATACACATCAGATAAACATTCTGGAGGGAAGATTCAGAATACTTTACTGAACATCTCAGGCTCATTGTTATATCATAACAAAAATCAAATAGGCACTAAGAATACAAACCTCTATGGCAAAGGTAAGGAAGTATTTTTTAAAATCCTTAGGACTGCAGCGAAGAACGTAGAAACCAGTCTGATTACCCGCTTTCTTCAGTTTACTGATAGCAAAGTCCATGCTACAGTAAAAAGAAAATGTTTAATATTGCATAATTTCAAAATGCACAGATATAAGAGGTTGGGTAATGAGCAATATTAACAAATCTAACAGAAAAACAATTAAAACTTTCAGTTTTGTACAGCTTTATTTAAAGTAATCTCTTTGCCCTTTATTCTCCAATACATAGGGTAGTTGCTTATGTAGAAAGCAGTATATTAAAAATTTTTGATACTAAACCATCACAATTATTTATCCAATACGAAATGTTAGGAGCTCAGAAAGCATATTCCCCACAGCTTATGATATGATTTTCCACACGCATTATGAAAGAAGCTATGATAAAATTGCCTAACAAATCATCTTAAATTAGTAAAACACTTGTGTGGGTGAAAAAGGTGGGTTTAACCAGGAAAATGGTCAACAGGAAAGAAGAGCTGAAACAAAACAACATTCGTTATTATAAGTTATTATTCCTCTTAAGCCTTGCTAACTCACTATTTCTTAACATTTTAAGATGCCTACCACAATTCATAGACAACTAAAGCTCATCTTTCAAAATAATTGTTGTATTACTAAAAAAATACTTACAAAATTGGCCCATGACAGTTGCTTTGGATATTTTCAAGGACTGATGGTGGTGCTACTTCTTTACAGAGATAATGATGGGCATCCGCTGTTAATCTGTAATATCCATCAATTAATGATACAAAGGACAGAGCTTCTCTTAATGACTGAAATTCAGCCTCCTGTTCAGTTGGCAGAGAACAATAAGGGGCAGGGGAGGGAGAGAGAATTTCAATTTTTAATAGGCAACAAAAAATTCCTGGATATACTAATACTATAAAAGATATGCACACATGCACACATTAAAGGCATGAATAAAAGCAGCTTTTAGCTGATGTTTGTACGTTCTACCTTCTTGCTGTCATTCAAAACTTGATAGCAACTTTCAGTGTTCAAAATCAAACCCAAACCAAACAGAGGTGTGGATGCCCTATCCCTGGAATGGGCTTTTGAGAAATCTGCTCTAATGGATTGTGTCCTGGCCCATGGCAGGGGTGTTGGAACCAGATGATCTTTAAAGTCCCTCCCAACTCCAACCATTCCATGATTCTATGAAATCCGCCATAAAAAAACCCCAAAACCCTTAGTCAAAATATATGAAACAGCAGAGGAATGCCAATATGAAAGAGCATTTGAAAGGGAAAACAAACAGATACAACTCAGCATGCAGACACCTACAGCACTGCCAATAGAGTGTTGTTCTTTTTCCTAAAGGAAAGCCTTCACTTATAAAAGATTCATGCATCTGCCTTCAAGCAGAAAACAAAAATCTTCCGGAAAGTACCTGCCTGAAAACTGAACTACTAGTCAGCAAAAACTGGTATCCTGAGCTGGATCATAGATCTGGCTGTGTGAGAACCATATGCATTTCCAGGGTGGCTTTCTCTCTAGCTAACACCAGATATACCCAGGAGATTTGTGTTGATGTAACAGCTGTCAAAGAGTATGGCTGGGCCAGCACTGTGAGATGACCATTTACTACTATGAAGACAGGTAATACTGGACAGGAGCGGGGAGAAAAATAGTGAGGTCAAAGGAAAACAGGTGTGAAAAAGGTCTTATGCACAGTATAAAGAACAGACACAGGGTAAAATTAAATTCATCTGCAACAACATATTTATTGCTGCAAATAAAGAGAAAATAGAGAAGCATTTTCTGAGTCACCCTAGATTTCATTTAGTAGTGTAACCAAACAGAACAGGCTTGAGTGTGTGTTTGCCTGTGACACTGGAGACACACCTAGTAGCTAAACACAATTATTTTGCAAGTTCTTTGGTAGAGAGCAATAAAAAGAACTGGTGTTTTTGAGTAAGTGTCAAGAATTCAAAGTCTTCGAACTCCTTTTTAAGAGGACCTGGAAACAACTGCAGCCCGTGGTGAGGCACTGTGCCTCTGCAGGCCATGGAGGTCCATGGTGGAGCCGAGATCCCCCTGCAGCCCATGAAGAACCTCATGGCACAGAAGGGGAATGTGCCTCAAGGAGGTTGTGACCCCATGGGAAGCCTACACTGAAACATACTTGTTGGCAGAACTTGTGGCCCCATGAGCCACCATGGAGCTGTGGAGCAGGAGAACTGCACCTTGTGGAAAGACCAACATGGGAGCAGTTAATGAAGAACTGCAGCCTGTGGAAACAATTTGCATTGGAGAAGTTCATGAAGGACTGTCTGCCATGGGAGGGATCCCTTGCTGGAGCAGGGGACAAGTGTGAGGAGGACTGAGAGGTACAGACAACATGCGATGAACTGACCACACCTCCCATTCCCAATCCTCTGCTCTGCTGAGGGCAATGAGGTAGAGAATCAGGAATAAAGTTGGCCCATGAAGAAGGGAGGGGTGGTAGGGAAATATTTTTAAGATTTTTTTTTCTCATTACCCTACTCTGAATTGACTGGCAACAAATTCAATTAATTTCCTTGAGTCAATTTTGTTTTGTCTACGATGGTAACAGGTGAGTGATATCTATCCTTATTTTGACCAAAAGCCTTTCATTAGATTTTTCTCTCCCCTATTCAGCTGAAGAGTGGAGTGATTAGAGTAGCTCTGGTGGGCAGCAGGGTGCCCAGCCAGGGTCAGCCCACCACACAACTCTGTGACAGTTACACCTGCTAGAAAGCCTGACTCAAGCGCAAGGCTCGAATTCAAGTCAAAAACTTTTACATTCGTGTATATAATACTTTCTTAAGATCTTCTTCAAAGAATTGTACACGGTAAAAGCAATAACATTAATTTTGTCTTGCTACTTATTTTGAATCATTCTTCAGAGCATTTTGAAGCCTTTTTCAATGTGTTGGTCTCTAGCAGACAGCTTATCAGGACACCATGGAAACAGCACACTTCAGAACTGAAACCATGGACTCAGGTTTAAGACTAATAAACAAAAGAACCAATCTGTGTACCAGAAATTTTCCTCAGATATAAATGTCTACTTCTATTTCATTCCTGGCACATAGCTCTGAATGCAGAAGACCTTTAGCATTCTGATACACCCCTTACACTGTTGATATGCGTTTAGTTTTATCTCATGCTTAATTAACGTGGTCATGGATTATACAATACTATGCGCACAACAATCACACAGCCTGCTCAAAGCAGTATCTATCTGAAAGAGCAGCAATCAAAGTAAACAGACCAGATTCTTGCTGTCTTGTTTGTGAATGGTGACAATTCTTCTCTCACTAGAGCCTTCTTGACTTGCTTGTTTAATGCTGACATCAATGATATCAGGAAAATCACAGTATGTTTGTAAATCCTGCAACAAATATTATATAATTTCAGTAAAACAAAAATGGCAATTTAAAAGCTCACCTATTTGCAGCATTGGAACTCCTACAATTTCAAACCTGTAAGCTAAGAGGATTGTAAAATCTTAAACATGCCATTACAAGCAAATAAAGAATTTCTTTCTTTATGGAATCATCGCCAGGAACATAAATTAAAGAACAGACACAGTTCCAGGGACCCTGAACAGAAATAGCCACATACAGATTTGGATTTTTATAACTGTAGAGATTTCTTCACTCTGTAGTATTTTGTGAACAGTGGAACATTTTGATTACTTTTTGAGAGGTTTTTTTTGTGAGCTTATTATTGGCATCCTGATTAAACAGGTTTAGAAAGCCTGTTAACAATACAAAATGTTATGACTTCATTCACAATTACACAAGCTGCAAAATCTGTAATAGGAATGAAGAGAAAGTATAAGAAAAAGCTGTCGTCTCAGTCCTATCTACTTGTTCATCTGGTTTTTGAAAATGTAAACTTGCAAAACAAATTTCTTCATAATTTATTCTTCATAATTTACTCCACATATGTCATTACATAAAAATAAATAAAAATTATTTTTTAGTTCAGTATCTAAATGACAATTCATCAGTAAAGTTTGCTGAAACAAGTTATGATCATGTTTACAAGCAGCCATATTAATTAATTTGGTTTTCAAAACCAACTTAAAAATAGTTTCTTTACCAGTGAAAATACATGCAGTGTCTGTCAATAACAGAATGATAATATTTTTAATCAAGACAAAATAATTTGGCAATCTTTATAAAAAAAAGATTCCTTCAAACACTACTCTTACTAAAGGCTCGGCTGCCAAGCCCAAACAGCACTAAATGCGTAAATTTTGTACACCTAAAACTGGAAATTGCAAAATCTGACATTTATGATAGCTCCTGCCAGAGCAACTGGCACTTACAGGAAAATTAGGGAAGGCAGAGGGCTGATACATAACAACTATGAATGAGGTAATTGTCAATCTACAAATATTCTAACACCATACATTAAAAAATATGGGCTTGTAATCAGATTTACTTTTTGCTAATTATTGAAAAAACTCACTAGCATATAGCAGTTTTACAAATTATTACAGCACACTGTAAAAATACAACCCTTTGTCATGTGGTCTTGTCTGCTATATATTATGAATCAAAACTACCAAACAGATGTGAATGTTTTGAAAAACTCACACATAGTCCACCTTGCCTTTACTTTTACCTTTGGAGAATTCCCACACACTCAATGTATACTGCTTTGAGTTTCTGTCAGGTTTTGGTAAACTTAACATAATAGTCATGATGCGAAATCATACACACACAAAATAATACCAATATATAAAATGCAGCAGTATGTGATTACTAGTACTTATAGGAACCATTTAGCAACTAATTCCTGAACAAAGACTATATGGACTCCACAGTCACAGAGATGTCACTTTAAATTTGCTAACTGAGACACTGGTAGGTGTCTAACTGCAGCAGAAAAGAGATACAGGAAATTTACCTTTGTTTGGATTCCTGAGATCCTTGCTTTGAGGGAGAATTTGGGGAATTTCTGCATTTTACCTACATTTTTATATGTCAAGTGGTGAAGTATTACACAACTTTTTTCTACTATTTCAATTAAAAAAAAAAATTTTAAAACCTTGCACTGGTCAAGTCAATATATTTCTGTGATCCTCAGCCATACAGAAACTGTATCATTATTGTGAAGTAAAATTTGCCTACCAAATTTGCTTGAGGTAAATCAGAACTTCTAAAATAAGCTTATTACTCTGTTCCATAACAAACTGCACAGTTATTAAAATAATTTTTTAAAATTACCTGCTCTCCAAGTGTCTCACAGTCTTTAAGTTTTCCCCTTGAACACTGAATTCCACCATTTCCAGTTATCACAACGGTTGCAAAACTTTCCTCTCCAGAAGGACCTCCACCAGGTTCTTTTACTTCAAAAACCTCTGAATAGAAGGCAGGCTGAAGGGTTTCCAGATTTATGAGGTATTTCAGTTTCAAGTTTCTGGCAGTAGCTTTGCATTGGCCAAATTGTTGTATGAATTTGCGGAACCTGTACCTTATTCTTTTTCGTGTCAAAATGTGGTAGTCTTGGATTTTTGCTCGCACACACTTAGGTAAAAACATTTTGTAGCTGTGAATACATAACCAGAAAAAAAAGCTTCATTTCATCCATTAAATTCAGTAAAGATAATTAGTTCTATGCTAAGCAAGTCAACACTGAAAACGCCTTTTCCTCTAAATGTACCACTATTTTTTCAACTGTAGGATAGCAAAGATCCTTTCTTAGATCTGCAGTATATTCTTTCAAATAGAGCCCCCTGTCTTCTTCCATTTTCCATGTTTCCCCTCACTCAGTTGCAACATAAATTACATAATGCATTTTCCATAAATTCAAAGATGTCTGTTCTTTCATTAGAGAAGTTCTGATATAAGGCAGCAGAAGTTATAAAATTGCTTGTGTTTAATGTAGAAGTTGAGAAGAGAATACTGCATGGCAATTACATGGATAAAGGACAGATTTCCTGGCTGAAACTACAGGTGGTAGAATACAACACTGTGGTTGGCTCTTAATGAAATTCCTATCTCACGGTCTATAGTCTGTATTAAGAGGCAAAACGGCTGCAGTTATCACCTGCAACGAGCTGGCTTCATTCTGTTTTTAGCTTCTCCTGCTAGGTTTCATTAAAAGACAAACAATCAGCACCAAGCAGGGACAGAATTAACTCAGCTGGAGTAAAAACTGATGGAATTGATACACCCAAGTGAGTTGATAAACTCAAGAAAATTTAGCAGAGATGTTTCCAAGATGGTTAAGAGCCTGGAACACCTGACATGAGAGAAGAAGCATATGGGAGCCAGGGTGTTCTACTAAATGTCTTCTAATAATATGAAAGGACAAGAGAGGATTACCAGTATCACACAGGAGACTAATTAGGTACAGAGAAAATCTTTCACGATAACTGTAGGATAAACCTGCACAGAGATACAGGGGAATCTCCACATCTGGATATTTTCAGAACTTGACTGAATGAGGCCCTGAGTCACTTCATTTAGCTTTGAATTTGACCCTGACAGGAACAGGGGGCAGTGATGACATCCAGAAGGTGTCTCACCTAAAACTATGGCTTACATATTTTCTCCCATAAGAAGTTGCTGCCTTACCTTTCATTAAGAGAGTCAAATCCATGCCTCCAAATCATGAATGGCCATCATGACACAAATTTTCTATTAATTTCTAGTTTACATAATAGGTAAAACTATGTAACCATTAGAATACATCAACTGCCAACAGCTGAACACCTCCTTCCAGACACTAATGTGCAAAAATACAACCTTTTAGGTGTCAGATAGATGTGAAACAGTTACGAATTACGGAATCACCTGACTGAATTGTAAATAGCCATTGGGGTTTGGTCCTTTTCTTTGGCCACTCTCATCATATCTAGAACAGCCATTCCAAGGCATTCTTCTTGTGTTTCATGAGTAACAGGCATCTGTACCCATCCATCCAAAAAATCAGCTCGCCACTGAGAAAGAATGGAAGAAAACAAATGAAAACTGGTGCACTGCTGCTTATCAAGAAGAGGGGTTTGGGGTGCAGTTGTTGGGGGGAGCTGCTATTAGGTTGTTTGACTGTTTATGTTTGGTTTGTTTAGGAGGTTTTATTGGCTTGGTTTTTGAAGACTGAATGACCTACTTCATCTACAAAAAAACGTAGTTATTCATAAGGAATACCAGCTGCTATCATGCTTAGAAGTACTGTTTCAAACTTCATCTCTCCAAATACACAATACGACACGGAATTTAATTTCCAGCTTGAGAGGGCTTCAAGCTTTCAAGAGCCCACAGAGTTACTAGGTGAAGACGGAAAGGGAATAAATACTAATAACCTTTACCAATCTGCATTTAAAAATACATGAGCAAATCACACCTGTGCAAATAGATAGGACATGACAAGATCATCAAGGACAGGGCTTTCTGCACCACGGAGAATGCCATACCGATATGCTCTGTTGCTGCCACTGCAATACCAGTGGGGAAAATAAAACCTGGCAGGAAATAAATTTAAGCAAACGTCAAAAAACAGACATTTTGGTTACCAACATCCAACATTATTGCTCTCATATACATGTAACTAGTGCTGGCTGATCTGGAGGACCACTATGAAACTTCAGTTACTCAATGAAGGCTTCAGATCCAGTTCTTGTTGTTTTCAAGTACTACAGCATTTAAGCGGGGTGATAAACTGTACTGATAGGAATGAGAACCTTTGGTAAGTTATCCTCACTAATCAGAACACAGAGAATTTTATTAATATCTTCCAGTTTCTTTCGAAACAGTTCCTATAGAAACACTCAAACCAAATTACATAATGTAAATAAACTAAGTAATTTACAAAAGGAAAACTGAGACTACGGTTTTAGTTGTCAACATTCAAATAAAAGGTTAGGGAAAAATGGTTGTATTGCAGAAACATGCCTGATTATGCAGGATAATTACTCTGCATTTCAGAACTGCCACTTGTTTCAAACAGGCAAGCACAGAGGAGATGAGATGTATCACTATTAAGAAAGGTATCGTTTTCACTTCTGCTACTTGTTTATTTCTTTAATCTGACACTGGTAAACATACGGGATAGGGGAAATTGATAAAGTACATAGTTCAAATCACTCCAATATTTTTGATTCTTTCAGGTCCCTGTTTTTCAGAAAGCACCAGCAATCCGTCCATAATTTCTAAGAAAAACTACAGTTCAACTAAGTATCATATTGGTTGTGTTTTCTCACACAGTCTTGTTTTACCGTGAAAAGTGTGTAACATTCTACTTAGATTACCTTATCCGGTAAATTAGGATGAGTCTGGTTGCTTCATCTACATGGAAGATGTGATTTGGGGGATACCACATTCTGTCTGCTTCATTCATGAGTGCAAACATGTTATGATACACTGGCATGATACCTACATGAAGAACAGACAACCAAATATCAATCGGAAAGTATTTTCACAAAGTATCAAAAAATATTGTGAGTTAAAAGCAGCAGATTGCCACAGTGTTCTATTACTATCAGCAACAGGTATCAATATTGCCAACAACACTGCGATCATGATCCCATAACCTGCAGGCTGCTTTGCTGGCTAAATTTCTCATTCTTCCTTTATATTCTCTGACTGAAGACTCTGTTCACCTGTAGTTCTATACCTCAGTGTTATATACCTCACAAGATTTTCTCTGTATGGCATCAAATAAAATGTCTTCTTAGCCTCTCAGTTTAGAAACAGCTTGCAACAGTAGACTTTTTTTTTTCTTGCCTTTCCAAAATCAGATAATTTGATTTGAGCATTGATTTTAAGACTTTAGACTGATTAAAAATTAGAAGTAAAGCAACACAAAGAAAGTCATTATGACTAGGACAACCACTGGCAATTTCCATTTTAGAAACTCAGTTTAGAACAAACCCAAAGATATACTGTTAAAATAAAACAGAACTGAAAAATATTTTTTTCCCTCATGAACTTTGAATTATGCTAATGATAACTGACGAACAATCCTACTCAGTCACAAACTATAAAAATCAGTTGAGCACCAGAATTTTAATTTGGCTTTGAGATTCTCAGCTGAAACATAGCCTACAACATAACATTGTACTGTGCTGCAGTGTTATGCATCCATGTGATACCCATGTTAGATTTGGAAAACAGGTTAAGTGCCCGTAAACTGACAGCACAAAAGGATGAACTGCAAGTATTGACACATATATTTTGAAGACAGGAAGAGACACAGGTCTAAAGGTCAGAGAGCAGGATGAAAAATTACAATGTCAAAGTCACAGTAGGTCATATCTGAAGAAAACTTTACATTAAAGCAATATACTTTGGGGTAAGAAGGCAAAAAAAAAGAAAAAGGACACAACAGGTAAAGACAATAGAAGTCAACTTAGAATTACGTTAGGAGACAAAAGAATTCTCAGAAAAGGCAAAGTACCCACACCCTTGCTCAAAGACTTAGAATGAAGTAATTGAAATTCTCACAAGAAACCAGTTTCTTTCTTTCTGTTCTGAACAACATCTAGGTGATTACTGAAGGGGGCAGACCTCACATTTCTTTAATCACATCTAAACTGCATGTAAGACAATCAGAAGAAACGATTGATCAACTCCACATATAAAACCACATAACTCTCCGGAATAAAACATATTTCGGTCTTAAACAACAACTAGCTTATTAAACTTTATATAAGAAGTGTTTGCCTCTGTAGGGGTCCAGTAAGAGGGCTAAGAACTAGAGTTCTGTTGTGCAGGTGTGAAGATTAAACCGCTGGAATTTGTAGGCTAATCATGTGATATCTTCTTAAGCCAAAGCTCTACAAAACATACCAGAGTTGCAGGTCTTAACACATGATTTCCTATGAAAAGGAGTCACAGACTTACAGGAAACTAGAGAAATGGAAAGCATTATGTACGGCAATGAAAGGGAAACCAAAATGAAAGAAACCACCCACAGGAATAAAACTGAAGGGGTAAGTAACTGAAAGATTGGCTGTAATTCTAAATGTTGCAAATTTATGGCGCAATAGGACATATTTGATCCATCCAAGTTTTGAGAATTTTTTTACAGAGTTAAAAAGAAAGCTATCCCTGCAACTAAACATGGTTCTCATTTGATGTGTAAAGTGGGATGAACTCTAGTACATGTCAGCTATCTATTAAGCAGTAACTTAGCAGTTATTAACTTAGCAGTTTTGAAGCTGTGTGATGTCTGTGTCCCAAACAATTTCAGATCAATTACAGTGTAAAGCGTGTGAGAATCATCAGCCTGTTTCACAGCTCTTGCCAGATACTAAACACCATTCAGGGCAATGTTGAATATTTACTATATAGTTAGTGAGACCTACCTAGTTCCCCTAATACATTTACCCAAACTACTAACCAGCTCATATACACTCATTGAACAAGAAAACATTTCAAAATCACAATCTTAAATTCAAATGCTAAGCTGCTGTATTTTGCCAAATACATTACAGACACCACAACCACCATGTCACCCCATCCCTCAAAAAACCCCACAGGTATTTCAAGATCTTATCATTGCCATTCTGAAATTTTAACCGAGACATGACTGTGGTACTCGCCCTACAAATCAGAAATATTTATATTAAACCCTGCCCACGCTACTGTCTTCCTTTGTATGAAAAGGAAACTGTGCGCTCTTCTATCCCTCGTACATTTACAGTTCTGAATGGTAACTTGCACCATTCTCTGGCAGTACTTAAGGACAGAGAGATTATACATATTTTTCAAGAAAAGGAGTTCCACTTTTTTATCAGTCCCCCTTAAGCAGTTACTTTGCTACACTTAATGCTCAACAACTATAAAACAGAGAAAAATCCTTTATTAAATAGAGTCTTGACAATTGTGCACAAAAATCTGACAAAAGCAAAGAGGTCAGAAACTCCTCTTTTCATGTAATTCTTACCACCACTATTAACTGCAGAGGCTTTTCAAGTGATAATAACTGCAGTACTTAAATGTTTTCTCTAGAAAAAATGAAAATTGAAAAACTGGCATGGGAAGTAACAGTCTTCTGCTGAAGCCCTGACATGTCAACAATAGTGAAAACTTAGGAGAAATGTATTTTTCAACACAAGTAAAAATCACAAAAGCCATTCACAACAGGTACTTGAAAAGCCTCCCCTGGATTTTTGCACTGCATTAACCATGCTATCAACTCAATCAGTGATTAATTAGGAGAGAAGATAGTGACTCAGACATCATTTTCTCTACTTTGCTTCTCCAGCAAGGGCTATCAAATAAATTTTCTGGACTATTGTAATGACAAGATCTTTTTACAATTTCTTTCTTGATTGCATAAGGCTAAAGAAAGGAGCCTTGTCGTACTACACAGACAAGTAGCATCATGAGAGACTACAACACAGCGTTAAGTTTCTACTTCAAACTTCTGTTTCAAGCCTAAAAAATAGTAGATTCTTCTTTTCCTCATTTTGATTTTAGAGCTTGACACGCAGACAACTCTCACTACTTCATTTATCCTGAAGCAGCTAAGAAAATACAGCTTTTCTGTATCTCCTCCTTTGCTGGCATTAAGAACCCTTTCTCTATAGAGTATGTTTTCATAAGGTAATGTCCCTCTTTTAAGAAAAAATAAAAACCAGGAAGTGTAAATCAAAACAAGCCATGATACCACTATGACATGTGAAAGCCATGCAGAGTCTGCAACAGAAATACTGTCATATGAAACTCTCAATTCAAGCATGTAATTCATTAGATATAAAAAGATGAAAGCAATTATTTGAATGAGTAAAAACCATTTTTAAAATCTCAAATTTTCTATATAAAAAGTCTAATACATACATTAGTTCTCAAACAAGTGAAAGTAAACTATTTAAAACTTATGTAGCCTTGCACTTATCAAATGGTAATGTGTTTGCCTTTTCTGACATAAAAATAATATCTTGCACTCATCATTCATACAAACTGGAGGCTCACCAAACCCTTAGCATCACATTCAATGTCACTATACTGTCAACAAATGCTTTCTGAATAGTCAATCAAAGCTTGTATTTCTTTTCCTGGAAAAACAGAATTGCCCAGAGTTCTGATTAATTCATTCCCCATCTAGTGGGGGAGAACAGGGGGCTGCATGTTCTGTGTGGATTTTCAGGAAAGGCTACAACCTAAAGGAAGACAAACAAACAAAAACCAAACAACACCACCGCCTCACAAAAACAAGCAAACAAACACACACACACTCTCACACACACTCTCACACATACACTCTCTCACACACCCCAAACCAAACAAAACCACAGAAAACCAACCTCCAGTGAACAGTTACACGCGATAACCCTGAGCTGAGTGTGAACCCTGGGTCATGTCAATTTTGGAAATTCAGCATGTTAGGAAAAATCTGCCTAAAATTCCCTTATGAATAGCATGAAATCTCTTCTGAAGCATACAGGCAAAGAGGTACTATAAATCATCACATTATGCAATGCTGTCTCTCCCTGGAAAACATTTAAATGACTGCAAACACTGCCAGCATTTGTAACGTTAAATGCTTTGAAATAGTGTTTTCACTTAGTTATAATTAAAAATTCTCTGCCATTTTATGGTTTTCAAAGAGAGACCAGCATTTTTCAAAGGTAGTAATATGGAACTTCCAATATATTTGCAATTCAGATGAGTGAGAATTAAAATGTTCCTAGGTGGAGTTTCAGGATATCTAATTTAAAAAGCCCCACAAACACAAAAGCCAACAAAATCAAGGTCTTCTATAAACTGCTAGTTGTCAAAACCTCAGCAACCCTGTCAGGATTTAAAAACTTGTTCCCTCTTGGGATTTCAGTTCCATTAAGAAGTTAAGATTCCAGAGTTTACCAATCCTAACAGAAGGGGGTGCAGATATAAGAACAAAAGCCTGTCAAGGAGTAGATAAAGTCAGATACATCCTACAGAAATTTAGGGTTCTTATACACCAGGGAACAAGCCATGACAGAAACACAAGATGATACACAGTATTATGTTCCTGCATTAGCAAAACATTTTTCAGTGTGCTGTTCAAATGTTCTAGTTAGTTTTGAAGTGGTTATCTCTGCATATTTGGCTACTAATTTATTAAAATTTCCAAGAACATGGCCAAATTTATTTGCCCAACACCAAACAATGCCAAGCTTGTAATTGTAACTGTTTTAACCATGATTTACAAACTCACTGACCTAAAAATATCTTCAATTTGTTAACTTTAATCCTGTAAAAATCTGGATTATAAATACAAGTGATGCATGTATTTTTTTTTCATATTGTTCAGGCAACTGATTAAATAAACAAATGGTATGTCTATAATTTATTAATCTGCTAAATTACAGTGTACAGTCCAAAGTTGTTTATGTTTTTTAATTACTTCATCTAATGATAAAAACTCTGAAATCCACTTAAAAGACAGTGGAAGTATCTTATTGCAAAATCATTGATACAGCATAGCAACACTAATTCAAATTAATTAGTTATTCAAATCAATTAACTTTCTTTCTGTATACAAATAAGCACATTCAAGATTCAAATACAGACTTCAGACATTTCTAGTAGTCTGTATCTGGTTTACCCATACCATAACAAATTTCATGTTATTTTCAATTCCACACACTAGTTTTTAAACAGATTTCTGGATTTTTTTTGTAATTTTGAATTTGAATAAAAGAAAAATTATGAAGAAAGTTTACAGCTTTTCTGCAAACAATCATGTTTATATATTCTGTAAAGTATCACATCAAGTTTGCATTATGACTCTCTTGCACCACTCCAGTGGCTTTCTAGAATCATTACTTCAACTTCTGTTCTGTTCACTGCTTGACAGTCTTATAAAGACATGAAAAAGAGCCTAAAAGAGAAATTCTAATTAAGATTATTTGACAGAGAGCAGAGAAGATTAAAAGATCCATGATTTGAGAAAACAAATCTCTGATTCTGAATTTAGAAGATACACCTAACACAATGATTCTGCAGCCTCTAGAACAATTTCTCTGTCATGTTTAATTTCCATCATCAGTTAGCTCCTCTAATACCAATTTCCCTCTCAGGCTGAGAGCAATACCTTTTCTTCAATTTGATGTGACATTTCTAGTATTTGACTTGGCAATTAACTAGCTGACATGCAAGAAATGAACCACGACTGACTCATCAATTTAAACTTAATTTCAAGACACCTTATTTATTTTTGCATTTCTGTTTGGAAAATGTGATGTTTTATGTTCAGTTTTCCTTATTAAAAATTCAAACCCACAAAAATTTTTATATTTATTATATTTTTCCCAAACCAGAAAACTGTTTTTAAATAAAGTAAAAAAAAAAAAGGCTGAGCTCCTGCATGCATGTATCAAACTGGCAGAATAATATTTAGACAGACTAATAATTTTATAGCCAGTACATACCAGGTATAACAGATCTAATGTCGAGTCAGCAGTGACTGGAAAACCTTCAATTGTTTGAACTGTTTGAAAGGTACGTAACAAGACTCTCTCTGCTGATGTTTGCCTAGCTCCAGTCCTGCTTGCCACCAACAGCAGTAATACTTGGATGCAATCAGCTCTTCTATCAAAAGATCTATCAGTTGTTCAGATCACAAAATTCATTAACAATTACCAAATTTGTTACAGTTCTGTCTTGATTACTACCCAAATCACTCCCTTTTTAATGAAGCATTCTGATTCAGAGCTAACTCCTGAAAGATGAGTCTTGCCAACAGAAACATTATTTGACTATCTGGACACATATATGCTGTTGTAAAACCACAAAAACCTCTCAGAAAAAAAAAAGCAAACCCAAACAATAAGAAGCAATGCCTCATGATTTAAGCACTAATAATTGTTATGGAAAAGAAAAAAAGAACAAAAAGATGGCCACCTTCATACTCAGAGTTCATTGGAATTAATTTGTTTATTAAACAATTCAATGTACTTTTGCAAAGAAAGAAACATGCATGCACAAAATGCATGTTTGAATCATTTTACTACAGCGCTGCATCAGGAAGTAATTCAAGCTATTTACAGCTCCTGCTATGATTTAACTACTCAAACTGTATCTCAGCTCAGTTAAAGAAGACCTGTTAAAGGATGGTATACCCTTAAATTATTTAAAAAAACATAGCAGTCACCCAATTCAGCTTCCCAACCACTCTAACAGGAACAGTTTTACAGTCTGGTGGTAATTCTGAAAGAACAGAGAAATTAGCATTTTATTCTAAATGACATAATTTGGATGTGCTTTGGATTGTTAAAAACTTTCTTGTATGAAGCTGGATTTCACTGCTTCATTAGATAAACTGTTAGGTATATACTTACCACAGGCTTTACAGGCAACAGCACAAATCTCTTCTGCAACATATTCACCAGCTGAAAATTGAAGGTAATCTCCTTCTGTTTTCCCAGGAGAATGATAAAGGTACACTTGAAGCAATGGTTCTGTCTGCTTAGGTGCACTGTTATTTCCATGGATGTCACCGTTCTGGTGGACAGTAGAAGTTGCTGCACTTTCCATATTTGTCATTGTAAGACAAGCCATAGTTTGTTTTGGTTCTGTTCAGAGCATTTGCCTGAAAGAAATGTAAGAAATGCTTCTTGATTAACTGTACTTGGTTTTATTTGTAATATTCCTATCTAGTGACAGTACTGTTCTAACACAAAAAAAAATTAAAACTTGAAGGCAAGAGAATGGCTTAAGTGTTTTATGAAAAGCTAAGCTTCTCTTTGATTTAGTACATAGCCCTAGAGGAAAAGTAACTGACAGTATTAAAGGAAAAACCAAAATATTAACTGGGAGTCCAGCCAGAGGATTATCACTTTTCACTCATTTTAGACAGCATGTGCACACCTGCCCAACTGCAAAACGCTGATTAAACCTGAAAGCCAAAAGAATTGCTTTAATGAGACCTATACAACTCATTTTATTCCCAATTTAAACTCAGAAGACAAAATAACTAGTTGGGTCACAAACTAGCACTGATGAAGAGAAGGCTAGAAATAGCACCTTTCAGCTGAGTTTTCGTTGTAAGGAGACACTTTAAAAAGAAGTGCTGAGATGAGAATCCAGCAGACTTGGTTTGTACTTATGAATGGGAGATCTTCCAAGACCACCTTCTTTCAGAAAAATCATTTAATCTGTTCTCAAGATAACAGTCCTCTCTGGTAAATGTAATCAAAAAAAAGAAGAAGAATATTGCAATAAATAGTCACACATATATTTGATAATGAAAAAAAGGTTTAAAAACGTGAAATTAGGCAGCACATTCCAAAAGCCAGTTGAAGAATGTCTTTGCTTCTCTGTGACTCCATTGTAATTTTAATTGGTATAATCCATGCTTATAAAAACTTTGATCACAGTCCAAAAGCTTACTTTTATTAGAAGTGATTCAAAGTAGCTACCACCTAGAATTTTCCATTTCATATTCTGAAAATGCAGAATAGGTCTAAACAAGACAATTATACAGATTCTTTTTTTTAGAATCAAAGAGTGGTTTGGGCCACAATAAGGTGTCCCTAACGCCTCCTTCTCTTTGAGCTGAACAACCCCAACTGTCTCAGTCTTTCCTCATGCAAGAGGCACTCCAGCCCTCTGATCGTTTTTATGGCTCTTCTTTGGACTCACTCCCACTGATCTATGTCTTTCTGTGCTAGGAGCCTCAGAGCTGGGCACAGGACTCCAAGTGTGGTCTCACAAAAGCACAGCAGAGGAGAAGAGAACATCCCTTGACCTGAGGGCCATGCTTTTTTTATATGATGAAATTGGTTTTCTGGGGTGCAAGTGCACATTGCCAGCTCACGTCTCATTTTTCATCTACCAGGATCCCCAAATCCTCATCCACAGGGTTGCTCTCAAATCCATTCATCCTCCAGCCTGTACTGATCCTGGAGATTGCTCTAACACAGATGCAAGACCAGGTGCACTTGGCCTTGTTGAACTTCATGAGGTTCCCATGGACTCTCTTCTCAAGTCTGTCAAGGTGCCTCTGGATGATGCCCCTTCCTCAGTCCCTTCAGCTGTACTAGTCAGCTTGGTGTTGTTCCCGAACCCACTAAGGGTCTGCATGCTGTTGCTGAAGATACTGAATGGTTAAGAAAGATGTTGTACTTGAAAATGTAAATGTTTAAGTTAAAAATATGCTTATTGTTTTGCATGGTATGTGGGTATTACATTCTTAATGCATTATTTTCAACAGCTTCTGTTTGTATTGAATTATATTGCTTTATCATAAAAGAGCTCTTTGGAACATGTTTTGGGGCTTTTTTTTTCTAATTTTCTGTTCCTAACTACTATTACTTAAGGGTAAGTGTATGAATATTAATTAATGTGGGCTAAAGATGATGTGTGCTATGGAAATCACAACAGTTATATCAGCAGAAAAAAAAAGGCCAAACACCTCAAATAAGGAAAACATTAACTTCATGAGTTATGAGATGACAAAAATATTCAATTACGCATATAAGAGGATAAAACTTTGTTACCGTTATGTTAATTCTGGCAGAAAGAGAAGAGAAAAAAGACACCATCACCAAGTGAAAAATGCATCCTTTTACTTCCCAAACTAAGCAACACAAAGAACCAGTGTATCACAGATATATAAATACGAATGTCTAGATGCAAATATCATTCACTACATTCCCTAGGCCCTTATGCAGGGGACGTACGGATTCCCCATGCCTCATTTACAGAGCCAGCCACCTTTAACAGAGAAGATCTGTGCTTTTATCTCCAAAGGTAGCACAGGTAACAAGTACATGTTTAACTTAGGAAATAAAATATCCCTCTTAATTCAATGAAGAATTATTGCTTTTTAGAAGAAAATAACCATCACATGACTAGAAACATTATATGCAAAAAATTTCTAATTACTTCTGTCAACATCATGCAAGATGTAATGTTTCTGCTCTGCAACTTGCTTTTATAAAACATTCACAGTTTTATCTCATAGCTTTAATCTCCACAGGAGGCCGTCTTTAATTACTACAGTAGTTTTCCCAAAATACTCCAATATTAACCCTCTGTTTATTCAAACCTTCTCCAGAACTGACAGATCTTTTCATCCTGGTCATTTGGCTTTATGTCTATCCAACACTGAATGGAAATATAATTTGTAGACCTAACTGAAAACCCATCCAGTTTCAGAAGTGTACTAAACACATGTTCTTGTGCCTGCCTCTCCTTCATAAAGGCTGTGTACTTGCAACATATTTGTCCTCTCAAAAAACTCCCATCATTCCCTCTTTGTTTCTGTAAAAAAAAACTCACTAAACCAAGAAGGGAACCTTGCTTAATCTCACATAAAAATGTAAAATAGCAATAAAATGCGGTAAAAAATGCAAAGTAACAGGATACTCTACTCTGTTCTATTTGTTGCACTGATTTCAAAGGTTCCATGTGACAATGTGAAAACATCTCAAGAACTACTATTTGAAAAATTGTGTCATGACTTCAAAATTAAATAACTTTAGAGTTTCAAGTTTGTCTTTTATGTCAAAGTGCAGACAAAACAGGTGAAACCAAGAAATATTCCTACATAATTTTCTTCACTGAAAATAGGAAACACATTTTCTTGGCCTCTGTCTTATACATGTAACTAAAACAGAGCCTCACACGAAATGCGAAACACAAGGTCACCCCCCCTTGCTGGCGGTGTGAAAAGCAAGACTGCTTTCACCTGTTTTTCTTAGCAGACAAGTCTCAACTGGACACAGTTTTCCCTGCTTTGGTCCATCCAGAGACCACTATATTAGCATAACAGAAACACTAAACATGGCAAAAAATTAACTGCCGTTGATCCAGCATATTTAAAATATGGCCTATTCTTCCGATGAAGTTAAGCATTTTGATTCTATTAATACTAGGAGACAATAAGAACCTGTTTGCAGAACACACTGAGTATAATTTTCTGGGGTATACAGATTTGTTAACACACTGTAATTTAAAAGAATTTCAGTGTTTCTGTAAAGAATATAAGTAATTCTCACAGCTATATGAAAGAATTCAATGTATTCAGAATGTGACTTTTGTAGGTAAGTTACTGGATACCACAAAGGTATTTGAAAAAAAAAAACCTATACTAAGTCCACACACATCTTAAAGTGGATGTCTGATATAATGAAGACTCAATATAAAAAATGGCCTACCCAATTACCCAAGTAATAAGTAGGAACAGGTAAAAAAATCTGAGATATAAAGATGATGTTTCGGACATGAAAACTACTAGCTGTAAGAGATCTGATTCTGGTACTGATGAATAGATTATTTGATTCAATAGGATTATTTTATGTTCCTAATCTGGAAAATATTTTAAGTCATGGCTTCTAAAAGATAAGATTAAGCATTCCATATATTGCTGTAACCACAATCACAAGATCTATAATGGAACATGTCTACATACAATTCTCTGTTGACGTTTGTACGGGCAATGCACCTGAAAATTCTTTTCACCAGCCACACCGGGTGGCAGTAATTCCTACGGTTCTTTTTAAGTCAACCATCAAGAAACTGGTTAAAGAGTTTTAAAATCATTACTTATGGAAGACATTTCACTAAAACATGGAGGACACACAAAATTCTCACAATTTAATAATATGCAGCATTCACAGCCTTCAAAAGATTGTTTTTCAACTTACGGGTTTCTCGGGGGGGAAGGGGGGGGGGAGCTTTTGATGCAACAGGTAGGTGTTCAAGGGAAGCCTCCTTAGCCAGGGTCTTGAGCCATAATAATATGTAGAACTTCAAAGGTTCAAAAATGAGACCGTCCTCTCATTACAGATATATCCCCAACAGTTAATTACCTTTATATCACTTAAGAAATCTCTGTATTAAACATGGGAGTGATGAAGCCCTTTAAATAAGCATGTCACAAGCCATCCACTTGCTGCAGAAATTCACAGAAAGTCAGACAAAGCAGGCACACAGGCAGAGGTGGAACATAATGTACCTGCAATAAAAACACAGTATTAAAAAAATGTTAATGGCTGTGAACAATACACAGTGCATGATTATTGAGGAAATCAAATCTGCATTTAGATACGGATAAAGTGATCCCCTCCTGTCTTACTTGCTCAAATTCCTGTCATCTTTGCCAAGAACTTTTTAAATTTAGGATTTTTAAAATAAAAAAAAAATTAAACCACATTTTTGGTACTGAGACTGCTTCTCAGTTCGAGCAAAAAAGTGGTGCAGAAGCCAGATACCTTACTTCAAATGTAATTACCAGGTGTTTTTTTTGCATACAACATGTTTTTATTTTCTGTGAATACAGCATCAATTTCAGAAAACTGTTGATGGCATTACATGGAGAAAATAGAAATGAAAAAAGAAAAGTAATCACAAAAAGAGACGTGGCATGTTCACTTCGTGTAGTAATAATCCCTTTAGACACAACAATTAATTCTGTTTGAAAACTGACAACATCCACTCATTTCAATTCATGTGGAAGTTAAGATCAACTGTCTTGTAGCAGGAAGGGCAAGGGCACACCCACCCCTGCTTTCTTTGCACAACACTTCTGTGGTTGCAGGAAACTATTTGAAAGTGCTTAAGCACAACAGCAGCTTCCTGCATCAGTGAAAAAATACATACTTTCCCTTTGTGACCCTCCCAACACAGGAAAGGGCCTGACAGAGAACCAAAAATTAATTTTAAAACTGAATAAAAGGGGGGGGGGGAATACAATGGAAGTTCAAAGGGGGCAGAATGGAGAACTCTTCAAGTTTTATGTTTGATGACTCTTCAGACAAGGTATCTCCCCTGAACAGGAGCGAAGACTTCAACACAGCTCCCTCAGTGCTATGTGCTGTGTTGACTGAGTCTATCATGAATACCCCACTCCCTCCCTTCTTCCCTCCCCCAAAAAAAACCCATCCCAATGAGCAGTAAATTCAGCTTCTTTCCCCACAGAAGTCAGACTGATGGCAATGATTAGCATTTCTCCTCTTGCAATACTGGCTTTAGAGAGAGACGGTTTTGCCTGACTTGGACAGCTGTTTATTTTGTATGCACCTTCTGCAAATGCTTCAGATCATACCAGGATCTGATCTGAAGGCCAGTACAGTCAGTGGAAGTTTTCCAGACCTGTGCTGAAGTGCCAAAAGGAGAGAGGAAGGGTTATTCAGGGGAGAGCTATCTCTGACCTACTGAGCATACGTTCCATGCACACTGATCTGAGAGCACGACCTTCAAACAAAGCAGAGAACAACCACCTGTTCATGCAGGTTTCAGATCAAGGGGTATTGTGGGTATCCTAATTTATTTTCTATTTTAAAAGTACCATTCCATGCTCAGAACTACCTAGCATTCATAATACCCAGTCAGGCTTCCGTCTTTAAGCAAAACTGCATGAAGATTTATCTGTGTTTAGCTACATAGTTTTTCCACAAATCCAGCAGAATAAGGATTGCAACATTTTGAACAGCCTCAGTAACACAGCAGCTTGCATTTCAAAGGCAGAAAATCCATAAAGAAGTCTAATATAAAGTCTATTCTTCACATGACAAACAGAAATGATTGCTTGCTCATTAAAAAGCAGCTTATAGCTGTGAACAAGAAGCATGGAAACTCAGAGATGAAAAACTCCAAGCTGAACAGGTTCATGTAACATATTTTTCTCTTTCTCCCTCACTGTTTGTTTTTTTTTAAGAGAGAGTCAACTACTTTTTCTTCAGCACACATTTACTGACATACCCATTTATAGGATCGGCATCAAGGCCTTAGAAAACTATTCAGTTCACACACTTTCAGACTAAGTCTCATCTGACACAACTTACTCTTCCAGTAGCAGAGCTGCTGTACCAATCTCACAGTGCACCATCTTGTCAGTGACCTAGGTCTCCCATCTCCTTCTTTTCTCCCCTATTTGTTCATGCCTACACCAGCTTACATTTCTGGTAGCTGCAAGGATTTAAACGCCCAGTTCCAAAATGAGCTTAAGAGTCTAATGAATGTTAGTCAAAATAAATTAGTCCATCATCTCCAAGCTGCCACTGTCTGCAAAGAACACAATACAGCATTTGTTATTTCAACGAGCCTTCAGAACTACTATAAATACAATTAGTATTTGTGTCTGTGTCACCACTTACCTCAGTTTACTAGTGAAAAAAGAAAGATTAAATAGCATTTTCTATTGACAAGCAAGGCCCCGAAAACATAGGCTGCCTCTCAACAACTCAATATCCTTTTGTAAACCAAAGTTGACTTTCCATCTGCTTATACACACATACTTCTTTCAAGGAATTTGACTGAATATCAATAATGAAAACCTCCCCAAGTAATGGTGGGTAGGTAGTGCAGCAGGATGCTCTGCCTGGAATGGACTAAACCAACTTGAACAATGCCCTATTTTGCAAAGCTACCTGTAGTGAACTACAAGGGGGTGTCATCATGCTGCTTTTGGTGTTGAATTATGCTAAAATCAATCTGACTNATGTCTAATCATTCATTATAGTAAATAATTCATTTTTATCTAAATATATCTGGTTTACCTCCCTTCATCCCGTGGGACAGAGTTGTACAAAGGTTCAATCTACTATTTCTTAGACTTGAAACTATTAGTCTGAGGCAAAGATTGGATCCAGACACCAGGCTCCTCTCTGAGAAGGAGAATGCAAGGGGGTCCCTTCTGCACCTTGTGACTCAATGGGAGCTTTTCTAATAAACTTTGTCTGAAGGTCTCATTCCATCTGTGACAGGAAAATAAGACTGCAGCAAAGTATCACAAAAAGTGCCAACACATCTTACATTAGTCAGTAATAACAGAATATCACAAGTTCTAAAGGGTATTACATATCTTGTTCCAAGACCACCAAAATAAAGTTTTTACCTCTAAATCCAAACTTAGACCAAGGAAAAAAGTCAGTCAGTTTCCCGTTTGTCATTATTTTGGCAAGTTTGTTTGATTTATGGTTAATATGTATACTTAATATTTAATTATAGTCTTTGCAGTTCATTTTGAATACACAGACAAATGGAGCACAATTAAGCTTGCCCATAACATGTGCTCAGCATGGCTTGTTACGCTATCAAAAGTTTAAAATCAAGACGATAACAATAGTTTTCATATTCTGCATATATGACGTGTGGTACCCTTGCAAATCTGGTTTGATTTTCTTTGCAAGTTTGTTTCAGTGGGTTGCATTGAAAGCAAAAGTATACTAAATTCAAGGAACAAAATGCATATACAATTCTGACAGGCAATAAAGTACATTATTTTTAAAACATCACCTCATACAGAATGACAGTGCTTTTTAATGGACCTACAAGATGTTATGAAGTCCTTGCTCAGTCAGAACATGCCACATCAGCAAGAATTTCACAAAAAATTCACAGCAACAGATTTATATATTTCCAATACATATTCATAAGAAAACATTCTCCTAACTAACTTTGTCAAAATATTCAACAATACTTTTAAAAATACTAAGCAATCTGGAAAATCAGAGAACCTTTTTCCATTGTTTGGATAACAGGTGCCAAGTTCATAAAAAAAGTTAATCTGAGACTTAAACGCACAATCTTCTGCATTAAAACTCTGTTGTCTTTTCTCAGCTAATATTTATTCTGACCTTAAAAACAGCTTTCACAAAAATATAAAATATTGTCCTAAAGCGTTTAATGAACAAGCAGTGTGTCTTCAGTTTTCATAGTAATTTTTCTAATGTGCTCTGCCTATTGCTGCCCTGCCATGAGGTGAAGCTACACAAGAAAATAACTGCTCCTACACAAAACAAGTGCAAAAAGTTAAGTAACTCCAAAGGAGTCTTCCTGTTCTATCAGCTGTATACTAATACCACACAAGATTTTTAATACATCAAAATTTGAATTCATGTGGTAGCCAGCAAATACATAAGGAAGGTGACAGATTAACGTATCAATGACAAAACATGCTCCCCCCCAAAAAAAAGGTAGAGAAGCAAAGATAACATTTGCTTACAGTTTTCACTTGGAAATACACTACCAGTAGCCACAATTCAGCCAATGAACTTTTGCATAAGGAAAGAGTAATGGTCCTGGCCTGATGCGCTTGCATGACACAAAAGGACTAAGGGGATAGAAGCTGTTAATGAGGATTATCACTTTCCCCTTTTGCTTAGAAATTTAAAAATAGTGATTTCTAAGTTCTTCACAACAGAATGAAGGAATTGCTGTACTTATAGCAGGAAGAAAACTACCTGGAACTGCTGTCAGGAAATGAATGAACACCATAATCAAGTAGAAGCCTCAACACCACAGTAACCTGCCAAGTAGGTGAGTTACCAGAAAAGCAATCAAATCAAAGACCTGTCCAGAAGTAACAGCTCTGTTTAGGTTCCATTAGAACTTTGGAAAAAGTTGGTCCATATCTGCAAAACATTTCAGTTTCACTATGGAGAAAAATTTTAGCAAAAGTCTATTTCATCAGAAAATTTCCAAGCAATTCAAACAGTTGCCCAATCATTTGGCACAGATTATGTCCCAAGACAATGGCATCTGAGTGTCTTTAGTCCATCCAGAGCCACCCTTATCTGCACATCTTTAAATACACAGAAGACACAGGAAAAGTAACAATAATGGGTCAGGAAAACCTTTAGCATGAAGCATGTGAAAAATATCACCAACTTACCATTATTCCCATACGTATCTCCCAAATTCTTCCAAAGTGATGCAATAAAAGATGACAACACGAAAATTAGGACTAAGTGATATCTTCACAAGTATGTCACATCATACTAGATTTTTTTGATAACTGTACTGAAAACTGAATACCGTTTAATAGCTCAGATCACGGTATAAATACTTACTACAGCACAGGTCTTTCTTAACTGATTCTTTGATTTCTTTCAGAAAGACATTTAATAGGAATTGCCAATGCTCCTGTGTACACGGAGGAAATTAATTCCAAGGAAAAAGCAGGATTGCTAGCTACTGGTCTCATTTTGCCTGGTTGGCTTTTGGTTACAAAAAAATACTGAACCACTGTTCTACACTGAACAATCAAAGCACCAGTTTCTACATAGGAAAAACTACCAAGCCATTATGAAGTACTTAGGAGATGATAAAAAAATGAAAAAAATAACATTTTGACGTGGAAAAAATATTCCAACAAACCACCAAACCAGAAAAAAAAATATTTTTCTATTAAAAGGCATTTTTGTTAAAAATACTGTCTTGGGGAAAAACCCTTCAACAACCTCTAGAGAACATATAAGACAGTTACAGCTACACTCACAAGCTAAAATAAACACTGGAAGTGCAAACAAAAGTAAAAATTACAACAACAAAGACTGTGAAATTACTTGGCTTTCTTAAATGTTGCAAGATTGAGACAGTGGGGAGGTGATGCTGGAAGACACTTTTGAGAAAGCTAGCTATTCTTTCCCAAATGCAATTCCTGCTGTCATAATTGAAGAGCGATTTGTGAAAACATGAACCAGTCACTACAGTACTGCAGGGCCAAAGAATAGCATCAACAGTTGCAAAACAGATGTTGGTCTACAGATGCTGTCAAGAACCACGCAGGCTATGCTAAGCTATCAGAAGTCATACACATTTCATGCTGCAGCCAGTGAGTGCTGAAGAGTGGCATGACAGGCACCAGCTGTATCACAATGGAAAAGGTTTCAAACCAGTTACTCTTCTCCCAGCCTTCTGTGGTAGGTAGGGATTTCCCAGGTACAATTTTTTTTTAACGGCTTAACTGTGGAATAGATAGAACAGAGAACAGCCAAGACCCACCACTTGTCATAGTCTGGTACTTCTGAAAAACCTCAGACCTTCGACAAAGTTCTTTAGCTTCTCCCACTACAGACGCGCTCTGGAATTCTGAGTCTATAAAAATACTACCTTCTAAGCAAATATCAACACAATAGTTTCATCAAGCAGAGTTATTTACTGGTAGAAATTACAAGGTTCTCTTCCACACAGAAGAAAAATAGTTTCTTACAGCAAACACTTCTGAGAGGAAAACCAGTCATAACTCTTTCCAGTTGCCACTGGCTATCACTATAAATTGCCCTGCTTGCATTTGTTCAGGAAGCTTTTTCCAAGACCTGGATTTTAAAAAGTTAAACTCTTTTGGACTTTCCTTCCAAATTCTGTCATCTCCGTTTTCTTGCACTCTTATCTCACTTCCCCAGTCTGGCAACTTCCCTCCTCAGAGCTCAGTAAAACTACTGCCTCTACAGTAACTGTCATATGTGTTTACACTACAAAAAGAACCCAAGGAGGCTGAAGGGCTAGAATTTTCTTGAGAAGCAGAAGAAGACGATTATGTAGCAGGGGAAAAGGGCAATGACATCACTAAGTCTCCTCTAGGCAAGTAGGAGGTAAACAGAAAGAGGAAGAGCCAATCTAAAGACAAGAAGTGTCAAAACAATGTTTAAAAACATGCTTTCACCTTCATGGTTTATTTTGTGGCTTTTCTCTTTCAACACAGATTGCATCTAGTAACATAAAAGAAAAAAAAAAGAGGGGGATGAATGAAAGATCCTGATTCCTGCCCAAGAATCAGAACATCATAATAAAATTATCTGTTACTCAAACCTCAAAGACTGTTTAATCAAATTTGCAGTTACTCAAGTGTGAAATAATTCCATGGAACAATATCACTAGGTCTCTTCATTCTATCCTTCTAGGTGAAATGGTGCCTCCAGTTTCAGCCCCAGAATATCATGACTGAAACTACTACTCTCTGCCAAACTTCTAAATATCCACCTTCAGAGATCAAAAGCACACTTTTACGCTCTGCCGTACACAGTAAAGTATCATGGAGATTATAATCATAACCCCAGCCTGTTCTTCTGCCTACAAAAAGAGAAAACAAAAAAAGATTCACTATGTTCTCCACAAAGTTATGTTTGTAAGATGTCACTCCCGCTGCACCCAATTTCACAGATTATTTGGCTTCTTTTCTCTCCCAATTTTCATCACCTGACAAAAGCAAAGGCTAAAGTGGTCTTGGACAAGCAAATTGCAATAATAGGCTGCATGATAAAACAAGCATTACCTTGATTCCTGTAACAATTTTTCTGTGAAAAATATGGGGGAAAACAAGTCTAGTAAATCTGAGACAGAGACATCAAAAATATGAAAACATCTGGATGAAGGAAATACTCCTACACCAGCTACACTATCGGAACAGATTCTGGAAACACGTGCTTCAACAAATTAGCTCTTTGCAGAAATAACTGTCAGCACGTAAACAGGATAACAGCTAAGTCAGAGTGAATCAGCAAACTCTTCCAAACAGCCAAGAGCAATAGATGTCCGTGTCTCCTCTGGACTCTCCAGAAATATTTTCTTCAGTCTACCCTGCTTTTTCAGCTTCATTTAAGAAATTGTATATCAAAAGGTCAGATCTAATGCAAATTTCGTTGCACAAATTCCCTCCTCAAGGTGTGGGGTTTCTAGGGGATTTTGGTGACACTGCCCTCCTTCCTCCTTGTCTTTGGAAAAGTGCCTAAAATCTTGTAAAAAAACCCAAGCTAGCTCTTTGCAAGGACACATCAGTTACAGGAACCCAGGACACGAATATTATTTACAAGTGCTAACCTTTGGTCCTAGAAATTAAAATTCTATACAATACAATCCCTATAAAATGTCTTACATTTTTATTTAAGTTTTCTTTAGTATTACAGAAGCAGCTAAAAACCTTGGTGAGATTAGAGCCTGAAGTTCTCAGCTAGCTAATATAAAAAAACCCTCCCCCCCACAAAATCAAGCAAACAAACAAAAAAATCCCCCCAAAATATCCCCCTAAAAATCCAGCCAAAGGAAAAGCCAACA
>VZTZ01032685.1:72251-102561 GCA_013400955.1 Drymodes brunneopygia
ACACAAACCCACAACACTTCCCTACCTGCTCTCCAACTTAGATCCTATACAGTTTCAACAAAGCTATGACTAGGTACTTTTATAAATCCTTAGAGCATCAGGGCCAGGTCACATAATATGAGACAAAAAACCACAAAGAAGACTGTCTGAGACATACAAGCAATAATCTGAGATATTCATGCAACTGCCACAGAAACATTTGAAATAAAATTATTTCGGTAGAAGTTTAATTAAATAGTAAAGTCAAGACTACAGAAATGCATTCACAAGTCTATCAAATAATGATTCAGAGTTCAATTACTGTATCAATAGCAACATACAAATCAATATTTATATCAATATATAAATACTGTAATTATATATAGAGATATTTTAACATATAAATATTGCAGCTTCTTGTTACTCTTCAACAGAAGAGTTGAAGTATTTTTACAAAAGGAATACATTCTTTTTTTAAACTCTATGTTAATGCTTCATATTGCTGAATAATTTATTACAGTAATGTTGATGTTTTATCTTTACAGTTCAGGAAAATGTACTTGCTTGATAGTTTATTGAATGTTTCCTTAAACATCAATGGCCTGCAAGTTCTCCACTTGTTCCCTATCTGAAATACCAGACAGCTTTTGCAAAGATACTGCACTACATGCTTTGCCAAGATCATGTTATCTCTATAAACGCAGATTGTCAGAAAAAAATGCAGGCCAGAAAACCCAGGGCTCTGAAAGAAAACAAAGGCTCTTCATAAAATATACCAATAGCAGAGATTCTGGAAAAAGGTTATAGAAGTGACAGGGAGAAAGAAACCTTAAGACAAACATATCTTCACAATGTAACATTTCAAATAGTCTGTGTACTCTTGAACATTTTAAAAAAACAAGACTAGTGCTTCCCCAAACACTGCAGAAGAGTCAAATCATCATCATGTGTATCCAGTACTTACAGAACTCTGTTTTGAGTATGATTAAGCAATCAATTGTACACTTCACTTTTAAAGACAAAGATAATATTCCAAAATAAGATAAACTTAGAACTGCCTATATTCACACTGCCTTTCCCTCAAACTCTGAAACAAGAATGACACAAACCTCTTTTCATGATTTTTGATACTATATCCTGAAATACCATAAGAAAATTGCAGAAGGCAAGAGCACGAAAATTGTGCCCCAACAGACTTTTTAAAAACATCAAGCAGACCACCTGACAGATTCAAGAAATAAAAAATATAGTGGAAAAACAATGAACTGTTTAAATGGGATATATAATAGCTTTAGAATAAATACCTACTTAAAATACATTTTTTCTCTCAGAAACAAGAGTGTCAAACTACTGAAATAAACAGTTAAGAAATAAGTAGAGTCTGTATTTCCTGATTTTAAAACATAAAGAGCAGATGCACTGTTACAAAATAGGTTTTAGATAATCCTATGTTAGTGAACTTGATGAAGAGAAGAAGAAAGCCCAAATGTAACCGACTGGTCTGTGATATATAGAAGATCAGACAGGAAGATACAGTGTTCTTTTCTGGATTTTAAAATGTGCTGTTACAGATTGTACTATTATCAGTTCCTTTATGACAAGGCATTATAAAATAAAGATTGAACATTTATAGCACAACAGTATTTAGTAACTGATAAGCTGTTTATAAAAATGTTACATTACAAAATTCCCACTGAACAATTATTTAACTCCTCCTCAAATTCCTTCTGATGACAGAAACTAGAAAAAAAACCTAAAAAACCTCGGGTATCTTAACACATAAGTCATACTCCAACACAAGTTTTGCCTCGGAGCCCTGAAGTCAAGAGCTTTCACTCACATTTCAGTATCTTTAGCATTGTGGGAACTCACCCGAAAGTTCTGCACTCAGTAATGTGAACCAAGGCACCTCAGTTCTCCCTGCAAATCCCCAATCCAACTCAGTAATCATACTGTTCCAATCTTGTCTAAAAGCATTTTTTTCCCCACCTTCTTGTGGATAGGAAATTTCAATCTACCTAAGGTGATCTGTTCATTCTCTAAATTACAGAAGGACTTTTCACTAGATCAGTCTCAGACATACAAGCCACTTCAGTTTTCTACAGAACTTTGCAGCATATTCTGCACAGTTATTTGCAGCTTTACCTCAGCTCTGACAAAGTAAGAATTTCATACCTCTCCCCAGGTTTTGGAACAAGCTGTTGCACAGAAGCATGGACCCCAAGAACCACTTCCCAAGGCAAAGTAGAATGTGACTAATGCAAAGTTGACAAAAGCAAGCTCTAACCATGATGCAATGAAAAATCCAGCTAGGCTCCCAAAAAATGCCTGTAAAAGATACTGCAGACTCCAACACTTTTTATTTCATTGAATGCAAATAATTAGATCAGCTGGAGCTAAGTCTAGAATACAAGTGTAATACAGTTTGTTACAGTCAAGTTTCTTCTTATCTTGCAAAGTATACTGAGTAAGAATTGTCTCCATCTGAACCAGTTGCTCTAAGAGGTAGAGTTTTGTGCATACATTTCCAAGACAAATTGCTGAGGCCCACTGAAATGAACTTGAAGTCTAAAAACCAGCCATGGTCTCTCATCTTTTTATGCATGCTTTGAGCTCCTAAAGATATTCCTAAACAAAGTACAAATCACTAAAAATACTAGTAGTTCTCGGATTTGCTAAATATAAATTCCAATTAGCAAACAAAAGACAATTAAAAATTCTTGGCAGCAATTAATAATGTCTGAGTAGATCACTTCTGTTCAGGCATTCCAGCATCTATAAATGGACAACCCTCTGCCCTCCATGGCCCTTCAGAGTTTGCCACATCTACGTACAAGCAGCCTTTTAAATACTTGTTTTCTTAACTGGTACTTAGTAAGGACTCTGATCACTAGTAGATGCAAGAAACAGTTCACCCACAACTAGGCCCAAACCACACATAACAATATTTGTCCGCCAGTCCACCAAGTAATAAGTGAATTAAGTTTCATGTCATTAAAGTAAATGCAGTCACAGGGCAGTGCATTCCCACAGGGCACACAGACAATAACAAAATGTAAAAGAAGCCCAGCCAAATGACAGAAGAAGTCAGACCAAGGCCTTAATTTTTTAGGTCCCTGATAGCACTCTTTAGTATCAAATTGGTTAAAAACAAACCTCCACAATGTGGCTTTGCTACAATAGAGAGCACACTTCTGTCAGTGCCAAACTTAGCCTCAGTGTCAGCAGAGCCCTTCCCCTAGAAGGGGGACTAGACAATCTCTATGTAGTTGCACAAGTTCTGTAACAATGTATAATAACACTAATATTTTCAGTTTCCACTGCAGTTCAATACTAGGATGCTTTACATAAAACACTGTCACTTTTCTTACTTTCTGGATCTAATAAAAGGGTCTAAATTATTTCCCTAGGTTCACATTGTGAACCACTGGTAGATCGGATATAAACAAAATTCTTTGTTTCATGAAATATTTAAGAGAAAAAATTTCATCACGAAGAAAGATTTATCTCACCATTCTTTTCATATAAGGTAAATAGTTGAAAAATCTCCATATTGCCTAAACACTGCAAAAAACCAAATCCATTTTAAATTTCAATCCTTATCATAACTTTCCCCATGCAGTTTCTCATGTTTCATTTTTCACTCTTAGTATATAGAGAAAACCTCAGGGAGGTGAAAGAGAAAGAAACTCCCCAGAACACACAGAGTTCAACACAAAGAGCATGAATAAGGAAGAAACCAAATCTACCAAGGAAAAAAAAAAGTACTGAGGGAAAGACATAGACATAGATGTAATATATCAATATATTTAACACCTCTCAAAGTAGCGCAACACAGTGATTCTGCAAAGTGTTTATTACTTCCATTCTCAATTACTCTTTAGAGTTCAGGAAAGATACAATTAGGTAACAAATGTGACACTACTGTGAACAACTCTATCAAAAGTTGGTGTATTGTTCAGCACATCATAGGTGAACAAGAGATTCCTCATGCCGACAACAGAAGTAAGATTCTTAGTGACTGTGGTTCTGCTCCACTCTAAATGTCATTACTATAGGACGTAATGCCTTCTACATTATTTCAAGCAGTAAATAAACTCACACAAACACGCTCTTGTTTTTCTTCCATCTGCACTCAGGAATGATAGGTTTTCATTTAGCAGATGCTTCCCCTTTCCACCCCCTTGAAAACTGTTCATAGACAAGGATCACCATTTAACACTTGGCCTTATTAACTACAGGGACAAGCAGTGTATGTCACCACAACCACATCTGAGGATAGTATGTAGGCTAGGATAGATTCTGCCAGTCACTTCAGCAAGAAGGGTCTGGTGGGTTGACCTTGGCTGGAGGCCAAGTGCCCACCAAGCCGTTCTACCACTCCCCTTTTCAGTGGGACAGGCAAGAGAAAATAAGATGGAAAACAACTCATATGTTGAGATAAGGCAGCTTAGTAAAGCAAAAGTGAAAGTTTGTGCACACATAAGCAATGACAGAAAAACTTCCTATTCTCCACGTCCCATCAGCAAGCGATGTTCAGCTGCTTCCCTGGAGCAGGGCTACAGCACACATCAGAGTTGTTCTGGAAGGCAAACATTGTAAATAATCGATGCTCTCCCTTCCTCCTCCTTTACTTAGCTTTTATATCTGAGCTGACATCACGTGGCATGGAATACCCCTTTGGTCAGTTTGGGTCAGCTGTCCTGGTTATGTCCTCTGCCAAGATTTTCCCAACCCCAGGCTGCTGGCGGGAGGGTGGAATGTTGGAGAGACAGTGCTGATGGTGTGCAGAGCTGCTCAGCAGCAGCCAAAACACTGCTGTGTCACCAGCACCTTTGTAGGTACCAATGCAAAGCACAGCACTGTGAGGGCACCTGTGGGAAAATGAACTCTATCTCAGCCAGATCCAATACAAGAAGTGCAGCAGGGGTTACAGTAGTTAAATTACTCTTGTAATTGACTAAGGATTTTAGAAATCTAGAATCTAAAATCAAAATAATGTAAGAAGTGGTTCTTGAGCTTCTTTTTACCAGACACAGGCTTTCGTGGACAGCAAGACAATGTAATGGAAGAATGCCTCCTCTGATGAAGGATCCTATCTCGTCTGATATGGAAACTTCCTAAAATCAAATTATCCCCCTCTCAGACTGTCCTGTTAAGCAACGTAAGCACAGCAGCTGAAATCACACTGAAGATTTGAGGTCATTTTATGCATTGTACACGGTCTCCAGCAAAAAGAAGAAAAAGAGTGGGCAACAGGTAAAGAAGCAAATCCTTGAGGGGAAAAAAAGAGAGTGAATTGAGGGAGAAAGGACAATATGACATGTATTAGACAAGCATCTGACACAGCAGAACATCAGGTCTTCCAGAAAAATCTGAGTACCCCTTACTCTAAAACCTGCATGTTGCTTGAATAGTCTTCAAGTATAGAATGCATTACTAGAGTGAAAGTACAGATCAGTATGCCAAGTCTCAGCCCAAACTTCTCTCAAAAGCAGTTGCTTTTCCTCCTTCCCCATCCCAACTCCCCCTCCCAACTAAGCTTTTCTAATAAAGAGAAATTCTCCTCTCCTCTCCCATCCACAATTGGGTACAAAAACCAGGTTCAAATTTTAGCTGAAATAACTTCAGCAATTTAGCACTTACTGTACTTTCTTAAAAGCTAATTAAAATTAATTTAGCTTGTTTAAAACTAATTAAAAGTTCATGGATTCAAAGGCAGGCATAACCTTAATACACATAGCATGAAATCAATGCTTGTGCACAAGCAAATGAAAAAAACTAGAAGGTTAGAGCCTGCCTCATCTTGGTAGGTGTAACTACTGAAAATGACTAAAACTCTGGATGCCATTTGATTCCTAGAAAAATCAAAAAAGAGGAAGGAAATGAAGGCATCCTGCCAAAATTAAGTTCTTCCAGAGCATTATGTTTTAAACTTTGGAAACATAACTGAACATAAATGAAAACTTGAGAAGAAGTTTCAACTACTCCTGAGAAGGAAGTATTTTCTCATGGATTATTTGCTGGGAGGCAGTGACAGGCACCAGAGTGGGAGGATACTCCATGACAGGAGGATTAAATAGAAGCATGAGTCTCAGTTCAGGTGTAAGATGAAGACAGTGCACTGAGTCACATGTTGAACAAAAATCAAGAAAACCAGGAAAAGCATAGATATTTCTCCCACTTTATCTCCTACCCCTCTATATCATTATCTTGTACAAAAGAGTATTTAGGACTCTCCCACTGCCCTCCTATCTCTGGCAAATATGGTTTCTCCTCATCAGGTCCCAGACTCATCCAACTAAACCAATGATATGTCACTCCCCACCAAGGACACTCCTTTTCCAGTTCCCTTGGATTCTGTTGAGTCTGCCCAGCATTGCCAGGCTAACAAATCAGATACGGCAGAGCATATGACAAAGAACACTTCTCATACTGAGGTTAACAAATTTATTGACTTCTCGTTCCCATGGTGTCCAAATAACAGCTACACGTGGGCAGAAATAAGAAGCAGGAATAGCTGAAGTTAAAAATATACCACAGGTGGTTCCGTGCATTCCATTCCCCTCCCCACCCCTGCTCTCACCCTCCCCATCTACAGGGAAGGAGAATTGATTTTAAGCCTTATCAAACATTTCTTCAATCACTCACCAAGCAGCATTTACTTATTCCCCTAGTGGGCTGGAAAAAGCTGATGGGTCACATCGCTGAGCCTCAGGGGATGGTGATTAGGAACTTCAAGCTGAAGATTTCAGTCATTATTTTCTCTTTAAACATGGGAAGTGAACCTCAGTGGTAGCTCATGCCTTAGAGCACTACAAGTGCAGCTAGTACCTTCAAGCATTAGAAGTGCCACCCTCCTATTGCTGACATACTCAGGCCTTTTTTCATGAAGGGAGAACAAATGAAACCTACAAAAATAATATTTTAAGCTGATAGAAAATTAGAGGAAGTAGAAGAAAATACCTTCATGGGGAAAAAGAAGTCCCAAAGACCACTGGAGCTGATTTGGGGAAGAAAATAAGAGGGAGAAGGTTTAAGGAGTCTTTCAACAGAGCCCTTGAGCAAGACCAAATTAACACAGACGTCCAAATCACTGTTTTAATCATCCCATCGTAGAGTGAGAAAAAAATACCAGTGGAAGTGACTGCTATTTCTTAATGAACTTGAGCCACCATGGCACAAGAGGCCAATGGCAATTTGCTTTGTACCAGCAGGACCAGGGCACTGATTGTCCCCTGTATTCGGCACTGGTGAAGCCACACCTTGAATCCTGTGATCAGTATTGGCCCCGTTATGACAAGAAGGACACTGGGGTGCTGGAGAATGCCCAGAGAAAGGTAACAGAACTGATGAAGGGTCTGGAGCATAAATCCTGTGAGGAGCAGCTGAGGCAGTTGGGGTTGTTTAGCCTGGAGAAAGGAGGCCCAGGGGTGACCTTATCACTCTCTATAGGCGCTATGTGAAAGGAGGTTGTGGCGAGGTGGTATTCAATCCCTTCTTCCCAGTAACAAGTGACAGGGCAAGGAGAAATGATCCAGGTTGTGTCAAGAGAGGTTCAGGTTGGATATAACAGAAAAAACTCTTCACAGAAAGAGTGGTTAAGCATTGGAACAGGCTGCTCAGGGAGTGGTGGATTCACCATCCCTAGAAGAGGTCAAAGAAGTACATATAGCACTTCATGCTATGGTTTAAGTGGGCATGGTGGTGTTCAGTCAAAGGCTGGATTTATCTTGGAGGTCTTTTCCAACTTTTATGATTCTATGTCTCTAAGGCATACTTTGCATGTTCCTAATGACAGCATAAAGACTGTTTAGTCTCGACTACTGGCAAATACCTGTTGCAGAGCCAACTGGCCTTACAGAAAGAAACCAGAACAGTAAATACTTGTAACAACACAATCCTCCAGAAGAACAAAGCAGCTCTAATCCTTGTGGTTCCAGCTGGATACCCTCTGATCTGCCACTCTCAAACAGAATGGAGACAGAACAAAGTAGCTACGTTATTTCCTTGTCACTTGGAACATACAATGAACCAAATAAATAATTACAAGCATCTGGCTTTCTCACAAGTACACACAAAATAGAATTGAAGAAATAGTTCTGCACAGTCCACCAACTCACAGGTGTGGATTTCACACCTGTTCAAATTTTTCTTGGGCAGAAAGAGGCAAACATCTTTCTCAGATAAATCAGTTTTGGTTCCTCCTGGAAGGAAAGTACATAGTTTTCCACAGAGCTTTTAAAACACCCAGACTAACAGGGTAGTGAAGAGGCTTCAGCAAATTGTGCCAACTATTATAACATTGGTTTATAAAATACATCCATGCCAGCCAATTACTTCTCTAGTCAAACATACAAAATCACTATATGAGTTTCAATGCCCTAATGAAGCACATTAGGACAGTCAGCTCCCAAGAACTTCTGAAGCAGTTCGTCATTTCCTTGTGTCTTGTCACAGCTTTCACCCCAACACACCTTGCTTTTGTAACATGAGTCTAAAGACTGTGCAGTCATACTGAAGTTGAAGAGGTCAAAGCACAGACTGCAGAGAAACAAACCTAGATGTTCAGAAGCACTAAAAGCAAGAGCAACACAATTAGCTGAATCTCACCTGTCGATGCTAAGTTAATACTGGTCTTTCTACAGCGTGATTTCTCAGTCACCCTGGTCATTTAAGTTTGAAAAGGGCTGTATTACATCGAACACACAACAAACTCTCCCACAATGTGCATGTGGGATGTTAGTGCATGTTTTATCTATTCAGCTATCAAAGTTAATTAAACACACTTGCAGTACATCTCCTTCCCTCAGTTGCTTTACATACAATTATAATAAAATATATGATGGATTTATGGGAAATTAGAGATAGGTACCTACCTTTAAAATAGCTCTCTTTCTTTCACTTTTTCAAAATAATTCAAATTAAAGATAACTGTTTTTCTACTTCAAGTACTTGCCTATATAGCAAAAGTTTTCTTCATTAATAGTACGTAGTTCTACAATCAGTGAAGTATTTGCTTTGCATCGGTATCACAGCAAGAAACAGTTTACCACAAATGATTTTGTGATTATTAAATTTCCCTAGACTACCAAAATGATGAGCTTGAAAATTTTAATTTCCCTTTAGTACCAGTATGTGACATAAATTTCTTATCAACTACTGCCCAAATTCAACTGTCTGCTGAAGAGGAAAAGAAACTGACAGAGTGAAGCATATCAAGTTCCTTCTTTCTACTACTTGATACTTCCTTGGATTTTGCTTGCAGTGGTAGCTTGAAGCTCTGTACCCACTAAAGACATACCACACGCTACAACAGCTTTCAACAGAACTTCTAAAGACTGATATTCTTTACTAGCATAGACAGTATGAGAAAAATTAATTAGCGCTTATGGTCATATAATTTTCACGTATGTTAACTTAGCAACAAAGCTAATAAACAGGGGTCATATTTTTTGGACAGTTACATCATCAAAAAGGTATCTTGTTGCATGCATTTTACACCACAGCCTTTGCCTAACTGTATTCCTTTCCTCCTTATTTCGCTGAAAATTCAGAACAGGGATCTTTCTTGATTCAAAAATCTGAATTCTAACTACTTGCTTTCTTCACCATTCTCTGGTCTTTCATGTCTGCTGATCCTAATATTCTGAGCTGCTACTCCTAACTGCTGCTATTATATATGCTGCTCATAATAGCTGCTATTTCTACAATGAAGGAGCACCAGTAAGTATTTCTGGAACACCTACACTCCACTGTAACTACTGAACAATGAAATAAATCTTAATTTTTCACACTCACCAATTACGAAACATTTCTTTCTTAGCCTACCGCTTGTGTTTCTTTCAGCTATATGAAGCATTCCTTCCTTTTTTCCTCTAACTGCTATCTAACAAATTGTGACACCTGTAAATCCAACTCCAGTTTTGAAATACCTCTGGAGAATTAAGCAATTAAGATTCTTTTGCTTATTTATGAAAATACATTTACAGCCATTTTGGAGTGGCTTTGACTTAATGCACACAAAGCTAACTAGATGTACTTAGTCATCTCTTCCTTTTCTAAGGATTTGTTGTGGTTAAGGAATGGTACTCCTCAGTTCAGGGCCCTCACTGGTACTCTCCCAAACCAACACCACTTGCTTGATCTTCCCACTCTGGCAGGATGGTGTTGAGAACTGGAGATACAAAAGGCGACAACCACAAGTTACTGGAAATAGCAATGAGATAAGAAAACTAACAGTAACAGCAACAGGAGTTCTACCTGGATACAAGGTTACTGTGCAGGTGACTGTGCACTGGAACAGACCGTCCAGAAAGGCTGTGGAATCTTACTTACTGGAGATATCCAAGACCTGTCTGGACACAATCCTATGCCATGTGCTCCACGATGGCCCTGCTCGAGCAGAGAGGTTGGACCAGATGACTCACTGTGGACCCTTCCAACTTTGAACACTCTTTGAGTCTGTGTCTTTTCTCAGCTACTGTCAATGTTTAGCACATTGCATAACTTCAGACTAATTTTCAACTGCCCATGGAACAATTCTGTTACTTTTATCTTTTCTCTACCTAAACTACCACAGGCAATTTGATTTTGAGAGTTAAATCTCTCTCGGTATATTTTCCAGGCCATTTGTTGGTTCATTTGTTTCAGAAGGGGCACATAGGATGACACCACGAGCACATCTAGTTCTTCTAGTGGTGGCCAAAAATAAGTGCCCAGAAAAGAGCTTAGGAGCAGAACAAGCCCACACCAGTACTTTCTCAGGGTAGTTTCATAGGGAGCCAAGATTCACGAATATTTTAAGCCAAGGTGAATAAATAAACCAGCTTTGTGGTCTTTACAAGCAACACCTGAAAACAACCACCTTTCTCTCTACAACTATCTGAAAGGAGCTTGTAGTGAGCTGAGGTTTGGTATCTTCTTCCAGGTAATAAGTGACAGGACAAGAGGAAATGACCTTCAGCTATACATGGGGAGATTTAGATTGGATATTGGGAAAAATTTCTTCACTGAGAGGGTAGTCAGGCATCGGAACAGGTTGTCCAAGGAGGTGGTAGAATCACCATCCCTGAAAGTGTTCAAAAGGCATGTGAATGTGGCACACAGAGATATCATTTAGTGGTGAGTGCTACCAGTGCTAACCTAGTGCTACTAGGTTAATGGTTGGACTCAACATCAAAGTCTTAACTTCTTCAGTCTTAACAATTCTACGACTCTATGAAAAATGATACAAGTGCTTGTCCCTTCAGACATGAAAATCATCAGACCAGAAGATATTAGGGTCCCAGAATTAAGTTAAAAATTCTGACCTTTTTCTCCCTAAATGATTAATCTTAAGAACACCCATCATTCCTCATTTCCATGTAGTTTCTTCTGACGTTTCCTTTCTCCATCTTTCCTGTCACTTTCTACAGTTTTCTTCTTTCTCCCATCCTACTGACTAGCACTCTTCCTCTATGATCCAAAAGGGGAAGGGAATCAAAGTAACTTACTAACTTAAAAGACAGAGAATCACGATTAGCCACTCATGAAGTCAGCTTCCAAGGAATTAAACTCAAAGCAGCACATCTGATAGGTATTTTCAGACAAGAAAAAATACATACACAAGCAGTCATTGTATGACCTAAGAGAGACAAGTCATTACAAATAATTACTAAAATACTAAAATAACTGGCTAAACAGGGCAAGAAAGGAGAAGAAAGCAAGCAGGCCATTTCACTCTCAGGAAAGACACAGAATACGGCAGCAAAATCAGGCAGGACTGCAAATCCATTTGGTAAGGACAATGACTCACACTGGAATACAGCATGGGGCGAGGCAGAACTATCTAACTTAATTATCTAGAGATCTGTAAAAGACTTGAAGAGGAAGGCAGCTGACCTTCTCCAATGACATCTCCTGACCCTTAAGTAGGAAAAGACAGGCATACACCAAAGGAACAATCCTGGCAGTACTTTTATTGAGGCATAACTGTTTATACAGGCTGACCAGCAGAGAGAGCTGCATGAACTGGAAAACCTGTATCTCAAATGGGGCACCAGTCAACACAGACCTTCTGGAACAGCAGTAGGGGCAGTATTTAATTATCAATGTAAGATATAAGGTATGCAGATGTGGTACACACACAAACTGACAGACCACAAGAGAACTGAACCCAGACAGACACATTAGTTCAATTCTCATACTAAAGTGGTAGGCCTCTTGGCAACATATGTGAAGAATGCAGTTATGAAGGGTTCTGAAAAAGTTCTTACATGAAAGTGGCACTTTTAAAAACATCAACACAATTTACAGTACTGAAATACATAGGCTGCTCGCAAAGCTGTGGAAGCAAGGGAGGCAAATGTTAACATTACTGCAAATTCAAATAAAATCTTTCGAATGCATGAAGGATCAACATGCAATTTATGAAGTCCAAAGAATCCTCACTTCAATTCTCAACTTTCCAATTAACTCTTCTACACGCTATCTTTTGGTACATAAACCGATACATTTAACCATTTAAATCCCAGAGAAACTCTGAAAGATACTTATTCTATAAACCTGCCAAAGAAATAAAAGTACAGTGAACCAAGGGCATTTACTTGAAAATTTACCTGTAAGAGAGCTATGTTCAGAGCTTAACAAGCAGCTCAACTAACTCTGAATGCCTACAAAACCAGCCATGCTGCTATTCTATCATCACCAAAACCTAAGATCACTGTACTTAATTAACTATTAGCTAATTCCAGTACCAAATTTACTAAGACAAAAGTTCTTAAATACAAAGGTTAATGCAGTCTAGTTTTTGAGTACAGTGGTTCCACAGTAGCTTAAACTGTGAAATTCAGGAAAGCTAAAGTCTTACTCTCCCTTTCACCCGGTATTCCTAATTGCTCCATACTTGCTCAGCACTTGTCTTTGTACTGGGACAATATTCAGTAAACCTGTTTCAGTTAGTACTATTTAAAACTTCAGCAAGTCCGTTTTCAGCATTTTTTTCACTCCAAAAACACAGGACTGCTAGCACAGAAGCTAGCACAGACATGTATGGGAACATGCCCTGCTCTAACAGCCATACACCAACTTGAAAATGCACCACAGAAAATCGAAGATTCTCTAAATCTGCAGAAAAACCAGCAGAGTCAAGAAAAAGCTGTTTTATGGCCAGAAACTTGTATTTTCTTAGAAAGATACTCAAGGAAAATCTGAAAATAGGTTTCATACAGAAAAAAGGCCATGAGCATACTTTCTACATAGTGAGGCATATAATTTAACCACAAATATACATCCAGGTTCAGCAGACATTTGCAGGGCTTTACACTTAATATCCCATTGCAGTCCACTTTGAGAAAGAAGAAAAAACCCACACTTTAGAAAGGCTGTTATACACACTAATTAGAATTTCAAAGTAATAATCAAAAGATAATCAAAACCAAGCAATATTATTTACGCTACTGTTATGATTATTCATACAGAGGTGCAATTTAAGCAAATATCTTCTTTGGTGTGAAATAATACATTGTTTTTATATAGCAACAAAACTGGAAGTCAGAATTATTACATGTGAAAGTGAAAAAAGAACAGCATCATAATAATAATAATAATAATAAATCATATATTAATATAGTTGGAAGGGACTTATAGTGGTCATTTGGTCTATTACCCCTGCTTAAAGCAGGGTCAAATTATACCAGGCTCAAAGCCTGTCTAGCAAAATTTTTACCATGTTCAGAGGTGGATATTTCACAACCTCTCTGAGCAGCTTGTTTCAGTGTTTGTCCATTCTCCTGCTGAAAAAAAAGTTCCTTCATGCCCAACTAATTTCCCCATGCTCCTTATGTTTGTTGTCTCCCCTCCAAACACCATGTACCTTCAAAAACAGTCCAGCTGCGTATTTTTTATAGCCTCCCATCAGGTAGTTGAAGACAACAAACAGATATCTCCTTAGACTTCTCCAAATGAAAACATACAATTCCCTCAGCCTGCAGTACATCATGTACTCCAGCTGTATTCATCTTTGGCGGTACTTCACTGAACTTTTTCCAGCATGCCAGTGTTGGAATGATCTAGTATTAAGAAGCACTGAACTGGAATGCACAATCATACAAAATTACTGGCCTTTCAAATATAACTTTCTTTGAAAAGAAATACATTTTAGTGATATCAATGTGAAGTTAGATACTCACGAAAAATGCAGGCTACACTTAGGAAATAATTGAGCATGCCCTGAAAAGTAGTAATCACAGTAACTTCTAGTATAATGAGAGTTGAATTGAATACAAATTTTCAATATAATTGAGTAGTAAACATATCTTGTAAGCATTACTTATATACATGGATCAGACTATGTGCTCTTTATACAACACATATATATAACAAACATTATGCACATTCAATTTTACTTATATACCATAAATATATAAAGGACTTAGTCATTGTGGGTGGAGACCTTAAGTATAACCTGGTTGAAATCCAAAAAAAGAAGTATGGTTTTATAGTAGCTGCATTTAGTTGGGATTATTCTAGTTTGAGGACTATCTAGACAAAAAATTACAAACATAAAAATGCTTAACAACTGCAAAAATTCAGGACCACCTCAAAGAATAAAACTATCATTCATAAACATTTGCTGTCTCTGTTGAAGTTGTACATATTTGACACAATCACTAAACTTGATAGAACAGCTTCTAACTTGCAAAAGTCCGCAAAACAATTGCAAGACCTGCATATAAAAGAAGGAACAGTAACCCAAAATTCTACTCTTATATAGGAACTTTGCTATGCAACAAAAACAAACATAAAGTAGCTGGTTCAGTTTCAAACTTTCTTTGGGCCAACATTTTTTTTTCCAAGCAGTGAAGACCGAACTTTAAAATGAGAGAACCCCTTTCCACATACTTGAGGGATGTTTCATCATACTCCACAACAGGCTTTGCTACACTACATGAGAGAAAGTAATATTTTACTCCAAGTAACATCAATGACCAACAAACTCAATCTGTTAAACACAGGAAAAAGCCTAACACACAGATGCAGACTGATTCCTGGAAGTAAACAGTCTCTTTCTGGATTCTACATAAAGATAGAAAAGGATCCACAACCACTTCTTTTTTTTTTTTTAACCAGGATACATTGTGGGATAATTACATCAACCAGCACGTAATGTCAATTAGACAAAAAAAAAAATTCATAGAACCCATTTTAGCAAGGAAGAGATGTTCCTAACTGCAAAATGTTTAATGGTGATTAAAGGCTTTACTTCACTTTGCAACTACAACAAAGCATGTCTCTGCAATCCAGTCTGCCAATGAATAAAAGCAAGCACTATAACCTCTTACATGCTGCCCACTCTCTGTCCTCTAGCCCCTGGTCCTGTTATCTTTAGAAGTTTCAAGTGGAAATGGATACAGGAGTTTTCCCATACCTCTTCTCAACATTTAGCTTACATTGCAAGAGAGATCCAGCACATGGAAGCCTGTTAAACTTAGACCAAGAACTTCAAGGCTTTAATAATAAACAGAACCTGCTACACAGAAATATTGTCAAAGTAACAAATCCAGCAGGTGCTAAATGGTGGTAGCCTCCAAAATGCTGTATCTCATGTTTTATTGAGAACAATGACCTTTTAGTAACCTACTTACCTCAGCAATAACTCAGAAAACAACCTAAATAAAAAGATAGTACACATAAAACTGGCTTAGATTTATTAAGCTACTGCCTGAGTCACATATTACTTAAATGTTTATCAAGCCCACATACCTCAAAATGAAAATGGTTTAATTCATATGATTTCAAATAAATTTTGCTGATTTCACAAGGCTTTGACTGAGGCCCCAAGAAGTGAAACAGCATTTGAATCCTCATAGAAAAAAAAAAAAAGAAATCAAATTAAACAAGTTGCGGTTCAGTCAGATTAGGGAGTCCCCCACGCTTGACTGTTGACTTGCTTTATGCATATTAATCTAATGTAAATTTCAACTTGAATCCCAAAATAGCAGAAGCCAGGTTTCTAGTGATAATACTGGAATTTTTGCATATAAGTGTCTGGTTATTTTTAAATACACAGGAGCAAAAAAAAAATGTGATCCAGATGCAGATCCTCTTTAAAAGCACTTCAAAACATTTCTTTAAAAGCCATGTCAATGGCTGTAAACACATATGCAGTTATGATTATTCTTTTGTTCTTAGTATTTTAGAGACCTTATTTTATAGTGAATACAACCAAATAACAGACTCCTTGCTTTGAAGAAAACCACCTGTATGTTGTATCTCTAAAACCGTATTTCTTTTAATTACTTCAAGTACTGTAACAATACTGAGTAACTAGGTGCAATGATGTTGGCAGTTTAATGCCCACCCCTTCCCACTGCAGCAGAAATACTAGAAATAAAACAATGACAAATAAAAACCTACTGGCATTCTTCATCTATGGTACTCAACTTCAGTTAATTCAATTGTCCTTTAACTCAGTCAAAAGAGGATCACTGCAGCACTGAAAACCTCATTTTGTGGAGCCCTTCAACAGTGTGTCTGCTAGGCCTTTGACATGGAAGAGAGCATCAGTACTCCAAATTTTAACTCCTCTCCTTCCTCAGTGTATTCTGCTCAAGGACCTCAATCCTCTTGTTTATAAGCCTTCTTTGTAGGAGATGTTGGTAAGAGTGACAGTAAGCTTCCACATACCTTCTCATCCCAGCCTTGCCAAACCCCTCTCTATTAGCGTTTATTGCTAATATTACCATATTAGCAATTCTACTCTACAACCAAACATAGAAACACTTGCATGGTTGTCTTCCTTTTTACTCTGCTTTCATGTGTTTGTGACTAACTGATAGATTGGGTAGGAAATTTTTGCCAATTCACTAATACAGGAGGTACAGCTAGGCAGCCAAAGGCTTCACACACCAGAGCCCACATCCTGGTGAATGGACATGTTATTGAAACAAGTGTGCTCTTCACTATGACCAAACCAGACGAAATATCATTACATCTTATTCCTTTTACAAATCCAAAGCAGTTCCACATGCAGTCTCAATTGCTTTCATAGAGGTATAGTTGCTCTCTATTCAGCCCTTTCTGTACAGCCTTTGCTCAGCTACTGAGGGCCCCCTTACTGGCCTGTCATTTCATGAGCTTTTCTAATGCAGTAGCTTGACTTGGGAAGTGGTTAAACATTTTTCCCCTTACCACACAAATGCTTATATTGCTTGTACTTGTCCTGCAAAACTTCTAAATACTTCTCAAGCTGAGCCTTTAGTCCAGCAGTACTATAATTATGATGGCAGCCAAATTACCTTCCTTTTTTCTGGTTTTGTTCCTCCCTTCTCTTTTGTACATTGTAACCCCCCCGCCCCGACCTGAAAAAGCCAGAATAAGAAAAAGGAGGAGGAAAAGAAACCGGCTTTTCTTCTTTCCACTTTACTCTATATCTTTGCTCTATTCTGTATTTTGTAAAAGTTTCCCACTTGAAGTTCCTTTTCCTTTGTTAATCCAGGCATTCTCCATTTCCTATTTCCTCCTTCCTTTCCTGGCAGACAGACTCCTCAAAAGAACTTGTTCTGCCCCTTCGAGGGGTTTGGGGTTTTTTTCTTTTTAGTAGAAGACAAAAGAGCCAGCTCTCTCTAGTATTTCATTTCTTTATCACTCAAGAGCATGCAAGCTGCTTTTGGCATTGATAATCTTCAGTGTCTTCTTGTGTAACGGCTCTTAAGTCAGTAATTTTAAATAATCCATTGAAAGTAGGAATTATTGATCAGGCTATTTATGTGACAACTGAACATTAAAAGACAGGATTATCTGCAAACAGGCAACACTCAAAGAATGACTTCTAATGGGGGAACAAGTTAAAAATTTATATAAACCCTAGAATATACAAGGAAACATATCTAGAAAAAGGTTCTAGAAAAGTCATTTTCATGTAATCACTAATGGTAGTGTTGCCACAAAGAAAAACTGCCAATTTTTTCTTACTTCTGCACTACAAATTACTTCATTTCTGCCTGTGATGAAGTTTAGATTACCGCTCTCATTAGTTCCAGCACTATTAGTGAGCTAAAAATTACGTAAGGGTTTTTTTCATCTTCTGTTTTTTCTATGGAAGAAACACACCACTGCAGATGTCAAATGATGTGTTGCTGTTATTGAGTCTAGATATCATGCATCTGTTCCAAATAAATGGTCTAGTTATCATAGTAGTCTTGACAGTAAACACAGCGTTCCTAAGTCAACTTGGATTTTCAGGTTACAAGGACAAAAATGAAGAGACAGACAAATTAACAAACTGACACTCCCACATAATCTCTATAATCCACAGCTGACCTGCCATTTCTTTCATTACTTGTACACACAATTTAACACTTTAAGCATGGCTGTAATCATATAATGAGATTTGCTAAAGCCAGACTTTGTGTGAACTAGTCCAACAGCAGCATTTTGATGATCTACTTGCTGAACACCAAGAGTACTTTTCAAATGTTTTGAAACTAGCAGAAACAGTAGCATTAGCAATAACATTTGAAATGTTCTATCACGTTCTGAAAGCATATGAAATTCTAATCATTACCTAGAACTGACTCCAATATTCCATAAAAGAGGCATGTCATAATTTAAAATACAGAATGACTAATGTTATGCATGTACGCAATGATATCCTATTACAGATTCCTTCTCATAAAACAACAGAATTGTATAACATTTTACAGTAAATTTTGCATTTACAGCAGTGTTCTTATGGGTGTGTCATTGTTTCAGTAACAAACAGTTACATTATGTAGCAATTTGCCCAGTGAATAAGCACTGTGATCCAATATTTTAATTATGACTTGAAAAGGGCCTCATCCATTACACAGATAAAACAAAACTTTAAAATAGAAGTATGTACAAAGAAACAGGAAAGGAGAGATCACAAATGGTAATTTCAAAACCAATCCTGTACATGATCTGTGTCAGCAGACGAAGTGTCATAAATAAAAGGTTTATTAAGCTGCTACTTTATTCCATCACATGGCCTAAAAAATGAAAGGACTACAATCTGAAATATGTATTTCTGCTTATTACCCTGTCAAGAAACTATGTAGGTATTGGTGAAAAAGAAGTAAGGAATGTGTGCACACACATGTAAGATACAGCATTTTCTGGGGAAATAAACACTAGTTTAGAGAAAATTTTAGTTTAAATTATGAAATCTTTAATGCTCACATACAGCCAGAGTGTCTGGCCCTCAACCATGGTGAATCAAAAGTGAGCAAAACATTTGCAGATAGCATTAATGCCTGCTTCCAACACCTACCAGCATCAATCGTTTCCTAGATCAATTGTCTCTACTGAGGTTATAAAAGAACATTTCCAAAGTCTTATCACAAAGGATCTCTCCACTCTCAACACCGCAGACTCACTGAAATTTGACATCACACGGTACTGTCCAACTGTTACTACTGCTGGAATAATTAAACATGTACAGTAACAGCTAAAGTTAAAAAGACACATACAAGGACTTGCACCCATCTGTATTTCCATACAGAACCACTCATCTACCCCCACCTTCACAGAACATTCAGTTCACTTTTGTGATACTTCACATTCAAAGAAGCAAGGACACTTACTTTAAGAACCACTAAATACTCTGAAGTTGAAGAGGATCCACAGGGACCACTGAGCCCAAGTCTTAAGTGAATGGCCTGTGAGGGGATTGAACCCACAAGCTCAGCATTATTAGCATCATGCTCTAACCAACTGAAATCATTTCAGTGTTTCTTGCACCTTCTTAATTACCTGTCATCTGTATTTTCCTTCCCTCATTTGTAATACATTTTGACTTCCTACCATTATCCCTGTATTCAGACTAAACATCAGTTCTCATCTACTACCAAGCAACCTGCCAGTTTCTATTTTCCTTCCAGACCAAATATCAATATTTCTCCTTCCTCACACTTCAAAAGAAATTCTAATCAAAATACCACACCCTTACCCACTAAGGCTAACAGAACTGAGTCTTTTCACAATCTGTTTTTCACAAGCGATTTGTTTTTTCCACTAACAAATCAAAACTAATTTCTTCTTCAAAACCAGCAACAGTTTTCCTCCAACTGAAAATCAATTTTCCAACCCCACACATAATTTTAATAGAGCTTAGCCCAGCTTGCAAATATAATCATATTTAATGTACTGTGAAGTGATTTTTGGTTATCTTATTTTCTTCCTATTTTCAATCCAGAGGCACTCAAAACTTCACTGGGGAGATTGCGTTAACAAATCTGAGGACAACAGACCCAGAAAGACAGAAGGTTGTTTCAGCAATGTAAACTGAAAGACAAAATACTTGGCTAGATTTGGGCCATGAAGTTTGATTCCAAGTAGGTCAGATATCAACTACTGTCAAGATCAGAAAGCAATCTTAAAACATACTTGATTCAGAGTAGAACAGGTAATGGCTGTTTTATTAATGGGACCAGAGGAAGAAATGTAAAAAAGCAACAAAGCCTTAACAAGAGAGATGTGGCTGAACATGACAGAAAAGTTCTGAAAAAGAAGCATAAAGAGACAGTAAGAAGGTAATGAACAGAGTGGCATCTGGAGGGATGATGAGACAAAGCTGTTTACATTCTTGCTTCCTCCTTACTTTAAGCCCATTTTATTTCCAGAATCCGACTGAGTTCCTCCTTCTGCCTGTAAATTCACCTCATGCTCCACTACTCTGAGAAAGGAATGCAGAAGTATTTTTGTTGTTTTTGTGATAAAAGAGGAAAATTTCTTTTCTTACAACACTAGAAATATAATAATTTAGAAACAGTAAGGTTATATTATGCTTATAACCTTAAATATATTATATAATATATATAATATTATATTCCAGTGTCTTTGACTAAGACCATCTTATTTATAAGTTCAAAATAGTTATCTTGTGTGTGGTGCAGTATCATTCATATTAGAAAGTTCAAAGCAACAATTTAAACAAACTTTTTTTTCTATTGCCTACTGTGTAAGCTTACCAAACAAGTCTACAAGCCCATTTAACCTAGTTGCTGAACCTTGTACATTTTTGCCAGGAAGGCTTTAATACTTTCTTCCCTTAATTTTTCCTTTTTTCTCCTGTAAATGTCATCGGTGACAACAATTTCCCATCATATTTCCCTGACAGCAAGAGGATGTGCAGCAGGTTTTTCTTCCTCTAAAGGCTCAGAGAGTAACTGGAAATTATGTCTAGATGAGAAAGATACTGTACCAAACAGGTAAGTATTCTAGAATCACTGTAATGTATTATAAAAAACTATTAGATGAGAAATTAGATTTTCTTCTTAACCAGAAATAAGCAAAATACTGTTTCAACCAATAACACCATAGTGATAATTCATGCATGTTTACTGCCTCTCAACATATATCTCTGTCTAATAGAGGAAGTAATGAAGATGCTATTTGGCTTAACAATGGGATTTCTTAAAATTTCTTCTTTCCCCTTAATATTTAATAATCAAGAAAGCAGCCTAATAATTTAGGTCATTATAATAAGAGAAGAGTCAGGAACATGAAGTTTAAAAAGCAATATAAACCAAAAAGAAGTGGAAACAGAAGGCAAGTGTTCTAATATTACATATATACCTAGCTCCTCAAGTACAAGAACAAACCTTAGTATGAAATGTAAGGATTTTAGGCACAAATAATACCGCTAGTACAAACTCTTATTAAACTTATTTAGAGGTCATTAAAATACGCAAAAAAATGGCATCATGATCCATGATATGTTTATGTTCCTCAAGGGAAGAAACCTGCATTCCACAATTAACTTTATTAGCATGCAATGAGATCACAGAGAAACTGTTAAGAAACGCAAATATTAGAACTTGACTTGTGAACTTGTACTCAGGAATCCAGCTTGATGAAAGAACTAAATTGCACTGGCACACCCTTGTAACCAGTTCTAGAAGACATTCATTCCAGTAAACAGAACGAATTGGTCTCAACAGGTTGAAGTTTAATGACCTGACAAAAACAAAAGACCATAACACTCCAAAAGTTCTAGCTGGTTTAACAGTTCATGAATCTTCAAGACTTAAAGAGAAAATTAGAAGAAAACAAACAAACAAATGAAAACAAAAACAAAAAAGCAAAAATAAACCCAAAACAAAAAAACCCACAAACTCCCAAACACGAATACATATTATATGCGTGTAATGTATAATTAAGTACTCAGCAATCTAATGGCCAGACAAATTTATTTATTCAAATTAAAAATATCTTCTTTATGACTGAAATTAAAGAGAACATTTAATAAAAACCACTCATGTCACACGTTAACTTTTTAAACTGCTGTTCCACATGTTTAATCACAGAAGCAGCCAAATAGTTCTTCACACTATTGTTTTTAATTAAACAAGACATATTATGGTGCATTTTTAAGTAAGAAGAGATGGAACTTAATGAGTTCCATTAGAGCTCTTCAATCTAGACTTTGGATTTTAATTAATTACATTATTCCAAAAGGACATTTGCGATAGTTTTCAACTATAGTAATTTTTAACTTACTGCATTTCTAAAACTGAAATGTAACAAAAACATAGGAAACTGTAAAAAAACCCTACAGTTGACAGTATTAAATACAACACTTATAAAGGAATATTACATAACCAAATACATTTATCCAAACATACTATATGTTTCAAACTGTGCAGTTCATTAAAGAATGAAAGCTCAGTCAATTATATGAGCTGAACAGCCTGTTTCTGGTCACAGTATCCTTCAAGGATTTAAACCAATCATAGTTCATCATCGTAGAGTTATTTTTACACAAACTGGGGGAAGAATATATTCCCAGTTTGGTTGTTGGAAAGTCTCTGGCCACCTACTGTCCTGGCTTTTATTTAGAAATCTGCCAATATTCAGATCTTACTTGAATTTAAAATTCTGAGTCTAAGTCCTATTCCATTGCCCTAACACAGAAAAACCCACTAGCAAACAGGGACAAGTTCACAGCAGAAGCCACCAACACAGTTGGAGGCTGTAGCACAGACCCTGTGAGGACAGACTTCTGTCTGTCAGGACAGAAGCAGGGTCTATTCCACCTGAAGGAGACCGGGGGAGCCTAACAGCAGTCCCCAGTACCAACATGGAAGTTATGCAGAAGATGCAGCCAAGCTCTTGTACTGCATCCACAGGACAAGATACAACAGGAGCAAGCTGGAACACAAAATGTTAGAGAGGATATAAAGAGAAAGCCTGACATCCTCAAGATGGCCCAGCACTCAATGGGTTGTCTCCATCCTTGGAGATTTTTATGCCCTGCCTGGATGCAGCTTTCATACCTGTTATGACCTCCTTACTGACCCTGCTTTATGCAGAGCTTTAAAACAGAAACCAACTGAGGTCCCCTCTTCACTCAGTTATTCAGTGGTTCTATAAATATAATATCTCTCTTTAACCAAAAGTTACATTATTTGACTAAATTTAGGCTTCAGCAGAATTGTAACTATAACCTCCAAAACGTTTTCCTTAAAACAAACAATAATTAAAGAAATCCTTTTCATCTCTATTAGCTTCCTGTCCACTGAAGATCAGGGATGATACGCACTTGTTTTCATTCTGCCTGTCTCCTGAGCATGAAAGAGGACCATCACATTTCTGGGCTTCATCGATATTTGACTCATGAACTGCATGATAAAGGGCACTCAAGGCAACTTCCCCATAGGCATTCTCAGTTAGAAACACTTCAGCTACATAGCATTGACTCAAAGTAATACTGAGTTTCTTAGCCAAGTCATACTACAGATATTGGAGAGGGAGCAAAGTAGTTTGACACATTAACACAAAGCACGAAGTGCCCTACATGCTGTTCAAAAATAATGCTTTTCTGTATTTCCAGAAATGGTTTCAAAAAATCTAAATATAAAGCTGCTCAAAGGCCTTTCGTAGAATTTGGTTGAGCAGCCCACAAGGCTACTACAAGGGTAAGAAACCAGTCAGTCAATGCCTTCTAGTGTATTATGGTATGTGGTAATGTGCTGTAATATCAGTCATGACAAACTTCAAATATCCTTCTAAAAAATCTGACTAAAAATTATTATTTCACCACACTGCACAGTCATAACAACTGCACAATCACATCACAGCATAACAACTTAAACTACAAAAAGAGACATCATGTATTATCAACCTACCCACAAATTTTTTACCTCAGGTTCAAAAGTTCAAAAAAATTATGCGTCAAAACTCATTGAACCACCACAAAAATTGACAAATACTACAATCTTTCTCAAAAAACAATGTAAAAACATTTTCACATTCCAAAGTGAATTTAAAATTCAGCTTTGTGGGTTCACTAGCAGAATTATTGATCAGTGTTGTGGTTTAGGAATGGTATTCCCAATTTAGTACTCCCACTAAATAGAAACCCTAGCTGCTCCCTCCAGGTACCTGCTCCAGTGAAAGAGATAAAAGGCAGAGACTACAGGTTGACATAAGAACAATTTGCTGGAAACAGCAATGAGATAAGAAAATGGACAGTAACAGCAACAGTATTGATAACAAAAGTGCACAAAAGAGGGTGATTTACATGCAAAACGCCCCCCAAAGGCCGCAGGTTCCCTCTGCCCACCAAACTTCTTGACCAGAAGCCACACCCTCCTTTCCAGAAGTGAGAGCATCCTACTTCCAACAGCTCTGATGAAGTGCATGGTATAGAATGACAACCTGGACACTTCCACATGGCTCCAGGCTCCACTCCCTTGCAGCTACTGCAAAAAAATTAACTGTCTGGGCTGAAACCAGGACAATAAGATAGCAATCTCACCAAGTGGCAGAGCTCTTTGGAAAGAGACCTGGGAAAAATACCAAAGCCCAAGAAAATTATGGCACGGCTTAAGGGTGCTGGAGTCTAAAGATATCCTTCTAAACACTGTTAATACATGTGAACCAGCTTGGGAGCAAAGGCCATGAGAAACTTTCAGTGTCCTGTATGGTCTACGCTGCTGTGGCTTCCAACTGCTGAAATATGAACGAGTTCAGGTACACCTGTGTGTTACAATTACACATGCAACTATATTGCAAACACAGATTCAAATTCATTTGGTTTTGAGTGATACTGGTGTAATGTCATTAAACCACAGCTAAATAAATCCCTTGGTTTATTTACTCTCTACTTTTATGCAGATCTATTTCATCACACTGCTTTTAGGTCTGCCAATGCACAATGAATAAAAGTGAAGATTCCAGTTCATTTTTACATCCACTTTGCACAGCACCTGTGTGTTTTACTAGGTTTTGCATTCTTGTTATCACAAACTTAAGTCTAAGGTGCTTCTTTCCAGCTTCTGCAAGCATGCTTATGAAATACTTGCTGAAATTCAGTACAAGTCCATCATCCTTTCAATGTCCAAAACATGGTTTTAGTGTGCTAGGCTCCAATGGTAGGGAAGAAAAGACATACAGGAATAGAATGCCCTAATGTTAGTCAACTACCTTGAAATAACCTTTAACTGAAGAAACTAGGCTAGGAGAAAAGCAACCAGAAGCACACTTTCACAAGCTCCCTGACTGACAGAGCATAGTTACAAAGGTTTATGAAGACCCAGGTATACGGCAATTAAAAGATAACCATGCACCTATTTACACAGTTGTTAGAGTAGTTCCAAAGTCTGTCTTTTGGGAGCCAGCTGTTGGATTGATACATGCTTTACTGCCCACAGCTGAGGATCTAGGTCTTGTGCAATCCAGTGCCCTCCGATTCCACTGGGAACCCAACATTTCTTTTGTAGCTCAGTCCATCTTTGGGGTTGTCCAGGATGTGATTACACAACATTTTCTCTGACATTGCAAGCCAGCTTAAGAAGTTATCCTGTCTGTTCCCTTGCCCTTGTGCCACGTGTTCCAAATAAGACAAATAAATTAATTTTAACTTAGGTCACTTGTGATCCAGTTTACAGCACAGACAAAAGCCGTTCTGTTTACACAATTGAAGGAGCAACAAATTCCAGGGTTTGTGAGAGGCTGAAGAAAGAAAAGTCTCGAGAACAAAGACAGTTTAAGGGAACAGTTAATACACATCATGAAACTCCAACTCCACCTTATTCTTAGATCTCTCTGACTTCATATAATTCCCTCTCTATGGTTTATAAACCACTCTTTCACTAGGAATTAATGTTTGTTTTTCAACTGTCTTTGTCCTCAAATGCTCTTGCATTAGCTTCCCAGTCAAATTTTACCTAATATGTAACTCAGACAGCACCTGCAGCCCTATCTCCATAGCTGAATCCATGCAAGTAATCTCATAATTTCATGTTGAAATTAAAAGGCCTCCCAATCTAAATGCACTTGAATAACTGAGATCTCTAAAAACTGTTTGATAAATACAGGTATCAAATGTACTGTATATTTATGTATCAAGACTGGATATTTAGAAGGCAAATGGCTTCTTCCTTTAGAAATACCTGACAGTACTAGAAACCCAAGCTGTAGCCAGTGTTATGACACACTGAATACTGATGAATATTTTGGTCCTAACTATGAAATCCTAGCAGTCAAACAAGACTAATGGATACCAGAGATGGAAAATACTCTTTTAAAGCATACTAGACCTGTACATTAACACTATTCCTCTAAGATATTATCTGCCCACCAAAAAAACCCTCAAAATTCTTGCGTTATGTCTGGTGAACAGGATGACATAGACTGTGCAAAAAAAAGGTTTAAAAACTGGTTTAAACTGATTTGATAGTTACTCTCACTAAATACTACTAAAAAACCAAATCCTTGAGACCAATGAAGTGCTATAAAAAAGCATTTTTAAATTTTTAATTATACATGCAAATAACTTTAATCACAACACTTTGAACATGTATAATAAATCCATTTACTTAAAACATCTGCAAAAGACTTTCTTAAGTCCTGAAATCTACTGCAGCTGCTCAAGCACATAAGCGGAATGATAAAGGTAATACCTGCTAAATCTGCTCCACTGAACTGTCAATAAAAAACCTTACACCACAAACAACACACAGATCAAGAACTGGGGTAAGTATCAGAAAGGGTCCCACATGGGGCTGCATGCAGAGCAAGAAATACCACACCTTACATATTCATGCAAGCATATAAGCACTTTCAAAGTCCTAGCCTAAAAACAACTTTGCTGATAACCAGTTTACAGTAGACTTGAGCAGGATCAAAACTGAGAGATAGCCAAGCAAAAAAAAACAGAAGACAGATAACATCAGATATCAACAAACACAAAATAATAACCCCCTGAAAGAATAACTTGCAGTTATTCCCATGTGACATTAAATTTTAAGCCAAATATAAGCAGAAAAACAAAACAACCACTCACAGGATGTGCAGCTCAACAGAATCTCTGCTTAATACAGGCACGCATGAGACAAGAAAAAAAGTGTTCTGATGAAAAGAGGAAAGGTATGGAAAACATTCTCAGTTCTCCTGGAATACTGTCTTTCATGACATTGCAAAAACCACAGAAAATCAAAATCAGCTCAGAGAATTGTATGAGCTATGAACAAATACTAAACACTCTATGACAAAAGAAAATACACAAACACATATACCCCCCCCTTCCCCCACTCCCACAAAAAACCACCACACAAAACCAGAAGAAAACCAAGAAGACAGAAAATCAAAGCACTCAGAGCTAATGCCTCCCTTCCTAATAAAAGGAAATGTGCAACCAAGATTAAAAAGCAATCAACTGACAACAAAAGGAACCATGTAATAATATTGTGGAAGTCATTGTCAAAGACAGATACAAAGACAACTCACCTCATAAAAGGACAATGCTTCTATTGATTTTAAATCAATAGTTGCCTGCACCAGATTGGACTCTTTTTTTTCTACAAATCAGATTTAAAGATTCAGCTTTGACTGTGTGAAACAGTAACCAGATAACCAAAATTAGATGGACAATTGCCTTCTAGGCAAGTCATTCTACATAGTACATGGGGATTATCACTGTCCATGTCAACCAGACCTCTCTGCATCCAGTCCTGCATAACTCAGAGAGCTTGACATTTGAGTGAAGCATCACCCTTTTTCTTTCAGCATCTTACAGGTTGCAACTGACAGTGACAATCTACCTTACACTTGTACCTTGTAGCTGTCACTGTACTGAGACATATACAACCCATTTAAGTGAGACACACAATCTACTCTCTAGGTGAACACAGTATGCAGCAGAAAGCATGTGCTTGTATGTGGCAAATAAAACTGGATTACAGATCCTTCAGCAGAACCACTGCAAAGAAGCTTCTTTGTATAGTCACGTTTTTGCACTGTTTGTCATGTCGGCATAAAGGCAGATCTATTCTGCCTTTTATTCTGCTTTTTATTCTTACAGAATAATTTTGAACATCTCATATTCAGAAATTCAAGTAAGCTCCTCATTCACCTTTTGATAAAGAAATTGCATCTGAAACAAGTTAAAGAAATACAAACGTAAGCATGAGCTCAAATGTTGACTCAGATCATGCTAGTATTACTCATATTAGTCATCTTACTGGTCTCATGCTGAGAACCCCACGGGACATATGAATTCGTAAAGAACACACCAAAATCTGTGTACAGCCAGGGTCAGAGGCTTAGGAACAGCAGCTCTATTAAGTCAAATGAAAAAATATAACTATGTACTGCCTAATGACAGTGGTAGTATTTGCATGCAAGCCTAGGTGAAAAGTAGCAGGTGTCTTATAAGAAAAACGCTAGCCTGTAATAGAACAGGAGAACTACAAAAGGATAATTTGGGTTCAAAGGCACCTCAGGAGGTCATCTGGTTCAACCTCCTACTTAAAGTTACAGTTACTTTTCTAAAAAAAGCCACCGGATTTTGGTTGCCGTCTTCCAGTTGTTTTTTTTTTTTCAGAACACCATTTTTTAGAACAAATACTTGTTTTATTATTGCATGATCAATTCTGTTAACTGCTTTCTAATTCCAAGTTTTGTAACTTTTGATACTCCTCTATTCACAATGAACACCATTTAATTACTGTCTCTGTTTAATACTACTACATTTTTGAATTTTATTTCCCTTTTAAGGCTCTTTCAGATGAGATCTCAGGTTACTTCTTGTAACTGCAAACATCATCACTTAGCTTTTAGTTTACATAAGGTCATACTGTAAGAATGCCCCAGAGCTGAGATAAAAAGAGACCAATGGCACAGCAACAGCCTCACTCGGCAATTGCTTTTCTCTTAACTTCAGAAAGACGATGCCACTGCTAGTACAACATGGCAGTAACATTCACTTAAGTACTATGCTGTGGTCATGCATGAAATTACCTCCACATAGTTTGGAAATGCTTATTCTACAGAGATTTCAACTGTCTATTAGCCTAATCATCACTTTGAACAGCTACAAGTAAAAAGCAGTAGCAGACTCCTTTCATTTTCCATTTTGCAGTTCCAGTCAGTCTGATTCAACCAACAAGGTTGCTGGACCATTTTCTGCATTCCACGTACTTCTTGCTCATTACAATTTCCCCTCCCAGCAGCAAATCCTACTTCCCCATGCTGTTGTCGTTAGAACTTACAAAACTGAAAATCTGTAAATAGCTAAAATTTAGTCTTCTCTGGAAAGTACACCACTGCTTAAAAGCCCTTTTATTTCATACAAAAATACTGAAGTTGTTAATTTTAAATTCTAGATTGACACTATGTAAGTCATTCTGGATGCATTCTCATCAAGCAGAAGGCAGTAGTGGCTACTGTAGTCCTACTGAATCCTCAAATTACTGCCACAGAGCCTAAAAAGGGAATAAAACTGGCCCAAAGAACATCACTACAGTGTTAGCCCCATATCAATTAAAGAAGACTGAGATGCAGGGAAGGCAAAAAAGTTAATCCATATAACTGATCCAAAATACCTTTAAGTGTGCACAGAATCTTTCTATAGTCTTCTGTCAATACTGATTTTCTATAAAACAGAAACTTAAAAAATACTTCTCTCTCACCTAAACCACATATATATTACATTTAACTAGCAACAGAACAAATGAAGAAGTATATAACAAAATGGTAAGCTTTACAGAGCTAGATGTCATGTCACTGAACACGAAGCAAATAACCTCAAGTGCAAAATCACACTCAAAACTGTAAATAGCCATTACAATCTTCCCAATTAAGTTTCCTTCTGTCCAGCAACCAAAAGGAATACAGTCGACAATTCTCAGCATAAAACAATTAATGAATAACCAAAGCAAGGTGTTATTTTCTCACCTGTCACTGACTGCAGAAGTGAGAAACTTGAAGACAATGCCACAATGAGGTTCTAATTAGCCTTCAGTCGCAAAAAAAAATTTCAGTTTTATCTGAAATTCTTTTCTAAAAAAAAATAAAAAAAATAAAATCTTGTGAAAATTAATTA
>VZTZ01032685.1:103360-151141 GCA_013400955.1 Drymodes brunneopygia
CCAGGCGCGGCCGCTGCGCGGGGCTCGCCATGCCCGGCCGGGCCGGGCCGAGCCGAGCCGGGCGAGCTGCCTCTCGGCCCGCAGGGATACCGGGCGGCCGCAGGGCAGGCACAGAGCAGCTCTCCCGTGGAGGCGGCAGCCCCCTCGTCACGGAAGCACAGCATATTCTTGAGTTGGAACGGGCAAGGGGTACACAGGGATCATCGAGTCCAGCGCTTGGCCCTACACAGTACCATCCCCAAGAGTCACGTATGTGCTCGAGAGCGTGATCGAAACTCGTCTGGAACTGTCAGGCTCCGTCGGCACTAGAGAGGGCACCAGGGTTTTGTCAGTGCGAGAAGGGGAAGCGCTGCCGAGCAGCAAAGAGTGCTGCTCTTTGCCCCCGCTGCCTGCTCGGCAGACCCTGTGGGCAGCAAGGGCTTCTTGTCTCTCGCAAGTCTCCATCGGTGGGAGCCCGCTGAGGTGAAAGCTGGACCGCAGGGAGGCCAAGGGCATCGGACCAGCGAGTGTGAGGGACAGATCTGGCCTTGTTCAGCCGTGGTAAACAAGCAGTGCGTCTTTGCTGTGGTCTGACTGCACAGTAGTGAGTGTGTTAGCTGGGCCAAAGAAAAAATTCAACTTCGTTTTTTAAGCCAAGTTGTGTGTGCTAGCTCTGTCCCACCGCCTGGCATTCATTGCACGGTTCTGACTTCTGAAATGCACACTTTTGTATCACTTCCTGTATGATGAGTTTGTTCCTTGTTTTCTTGTCCATACCAAGTAAACATGCCTCACTTGAAAGCTCAGGAGCCGGGTTGTCTGTTAGACAAAGGAAAAACACAAGTTGGGACAGGGAAGAGCTAAAAAGCCATGTCAAAGTTTGATAGATGGTGAGTCTCAGACTTGTACCAAGCTCATGCTCATGACATTCAGTGCTTTCAAAGCAGGCTGTTACGTGTCAGCCAGCAATTTGGGTACTGTCAAAATGTAATTCTTTGAGGACAATCTTACTTTGTCATGTCACTGTCATTTCTATGATACGATGAATGGTTTTTTTCTCTGTACAGAAAAAAGAGTATGCCCATGTCCTATAACATCATCTCACAAGAGACAAAATCTAGGCCATTTCAGAACTAGAAATTGTAACAATGGGTACATTGTTTTGTTTTTCTTGCATGTGCAGTGTAAAGAATACCTGGTGATTTAAAAATAAAGTCAATTACGGCATATTTTCTTCTGTAATATCTAGTCCTTCATCTCAAAGAAAGTTTCTGCAGTATTACATCCTCTAATAATTTGCTTTTTATGTTTAGTATCTCTTCTCAGTTTGCAGTGTGGAAAACTCACATAAACATGCTGCAGTGACACTGGAAACTTCTTCCAATTAGAGAAAGGAAAGAAACTCCAAAATAAAAATATTCTGATGCTTCCCAAACATAATTACCTAATATGCCACTGATATCCAGACCACTCAAAAGATAAGGCGAGTAGTGTACTACATTGGTTGTACTCACTGTGTATCTTAAGACTCTGCTATCAAGATTTCTGTGGACAGAACCCTGCAAATGCAAAGGATTTGACTGAAATAGATGCCAAATCCTTATATTGTTAAGTTTTAGTAGTTTGTCAGGGTCAGGTGTGGTTGGACCTGCAAAATTTCTCATCCTCTGGAGTGATAAAGCACACCATCACTTGCTTGGATTTTGAAAGTCCAATATGTGTTAGGATTCCAAACATTGCAGCCTAGGTAATGACACCTGGCAGTTTTGTTTGTCTTCTATTATAATTAAACATGTTTTAGTACAACAAGATACAGCATTGTCCTACAAATCATCCTTTTTTCACTAGTCTGTTCAGCATTGTTCATTACTTTCATCGGAGTTCTTGCTACTACATCAATTTTTAACAAATCCTTTAAAAGGCATCTGCACTCAAAAACTGTGAACCCCTCAGGTTTGCATCTAACTACCATTTAAGCACCCCCCTTTCCTTTTTCTTTGTGAAATGATCTACAGTGTCCATAAATTTGCATGTTAATACACTTGGCTACAAGTGTCAACCTGTGGCGGGGAGTTGAAGTATTGTTTATCTCCATACTGTTCACACATTTAATTTTGCATATTCACACCGTGAATATCCTCATGTAGTAACACAGGCATAACCACAGAATCCAAACACATGGATGCTAAACAATAAACTTAGTAAACATATCCCCGAGTAATGGACAAAAATACCACTAATTATACACAAAACATTGTTTTTACAGGTGGTGTAGCAGCTTCAAATACAGTTTACTTTTCCAAGCAAAGTACAAACTTGCCATCTGAGTAAAATGCTTATTTTTACTTACTTGATTACTTCTGTGTTCCAAATTCTGAGACTAGTGTGCCAGGAAATAGATTTTGTTTCATTTTCGTGTTCAAAAAGCTGAAAATTACAGAAATAGTTCTGTAGTAGTTCCTTCAAAAATCTCATAGTTGTACTTTGATTTATCATTTTCAGCTGAAATTAAAATCAAAGCACATTCTCTGTTCAGGAGTAGGGAATTATTTGCAAAGCCTTTGCAAATTACAACCCTAAGGAAGTCACTTATTTTAGTCAAATCTATGAAGTCATATTGCATGTATTTCACTTTTCTTTCTACTTTTGTAGTAAGATGTAAAATTTTTACTCTTTAGTAAGTACATATGTCATTATGTTTTTCCTCCTTTTGTTTGTGTCGTGGGCCCTGCCTTGGAGAAAGACATATTTTGGTTAAAAAGCCATGCTTTTCCTTTAAATATATGGCACAAAGAATGCTCTTAAAGGAAATGTTTTCATTTTTAAAAGTCATTCTCTGAAACCTGTTTTCTGAAGTCGTATAAGTGATTACCTCCTTCCTGGAGGAGAATGGAAGTAAAAGCACCTGTAAATACAGGTTTGTGTCTGACTCGGCTCACAAAAGGGCACATTTCTAATTCATCCCCTTTGGGAAAATATAACTCAGGAATAAAAGCCAACTCTTGGTTTTGAGGGCCCCAACAGCAAGTGCAAGACTGTCCCCTTCCAGACGTCCATTTGATACCTGTTCCTCTGAGAGACAGTAGAAAGTACCTAAAAATACCTTTTGTAATGCATTTCTGCGAAGACAGCTTTTCAAGTTTATACCTAAGAATGCAAAAGGTACTTCTCTAGACCCTAAATTGTACCCTCATTGCTGCTCCTGCTGGAAGATGCACTTCTTTGTCAGTTCCTTCTCAAAGAGCCCACTGTGTTCTTGATCAGGTACAAAATGCTGCGTCACACAAAAATCTCATAAAAAAAAAATATTAAAACCCAAACAAACATGGAAAAAACCCTAAAAGAACAGGCATTAGTTCAATTGCTGAGTAAATAAAAAGAGCTCAGAGACCACAGTGACTAATGCAGAACAGTGATTTCTATAAACCAGAGGGATGGAATCAGGTAATGCTCTCTGTGTGTCCAAAACTGCCCTGTTTATTTTCCCAGCAGTTTTCAGGGGCTGGATAAGCTTTCCTTTTCCAAGAGCTCTCTGGGATTCCCCCCAAACAATACAAGGAGAAAACAGAGAAGCCTGCTTTGTAGCCCACAGTGATCAGGAATAGTGCTCTGCCTGACAGGTTCTTGGTTTGTATGAGGGATGGATCTACCAGATATCCAGTGGCATTAAATCTTGGATTAAAAAGGATTGCATAGCAGTATTGCTGTATTCTTAGCTATATTGGTAGTATATGCACAAGTCAACCACATGCAGTGCATGAGATTTTCATCTGTACCTTTCAAATTGAATTGTTCCAGTTTTGTGGGTTTCAATATTTTCTGATAGGTTTTCTGCAAATAAAGATTAAATTATTTGCTTATTTACTGTTTAATGAAGCTGATTGCCTCATGTGAATAGTAAGGCCTGCACTGATCTCCACACTGCTTGTGGCTCTATTAAATGTTGCAATCCTTTGAACACTCTCATCCATGTGGCTCAGCACAGGTTGGTCTAGATCTGATATGGAAATGGAGTAAATTCATCCTTTGCCAAGTTAGTTGAGTCACAATGGAGCAGCAGCAGGGGATTTCCTTTTAAGGAACATATGCCTTTCTCTTGTTAGAGGGTAAAACCTAGCATGCAGCCAACAGTTATGTAGCTGGAAAAAGCAAGCAGGCAACTAAGTGCAAGCAATTGGTTTAACTGTAGAACCTCAAAATAAATTTTTGAAAAACAGTCCACTGATGGGAAATGGCTTGGTATAAATGCTGTTACAGGGAAATTTACTGTCACTCTGTGACTTTTTTTGCTTCGTAAACATTTATACACTAGTGTACTAGTACCCACAGTGAGGAAAAGGGTCAGTAAGTCTGAATTTCTACCAAAATCTTCTAATAGAATGAAAAAAAACCAAAATTAATAAAACGGCAGGCTGAGGCTGGAGGAGAACCTTCAAGCATAGATACTGAAGACTCAACTTGCAGTGTTTGTTAGTGGCTCTGCTGTCAAAAATCCTAGTGATTGCAATACAAATGCTTCAGGAGTTCATCAGTGTGCCGGGTCTCCATCAAGAAACAGTTTGTTTTCTAATCAACTTTTGCTTGCATAGATTTTGTTTTGCTTTGTTTTCCCTTTCATCTTTAAAGCAGGATATCTTCTGTACTTAACTGGTATCTAAATACAATAATATGTGAATTCATCTTGGGTTTGCATGGCCAGGTTTTGGTAGTGGGAGAGCTACTGGCTTCTGTCAGAATGTGCTGGAAGCTTCCTCCATGTCTGATAGAGCCAGTGTCAGACATCTTCACGGACACACTGCTGGCCAAGGCTGGGCCAATCAGAAATGGCAGTAACGTCTTTTGATAACATATTTAAGAAGGGAGAAAAGGTATTGGGCAGATGTAATTGCAGCCAGAGAAAAGCAGAGTGAGAATATATAAGAGAAACACCTCTGCAAACACCAAGGTCAGTGACAAAGGGGAGGGAGGAGGTGCTCCAGACACTGCAGCTGGGATTCCCCTGCAGCTGGGGTTCCCCTGCAGACATGGAGGACCACATGAATGCAGAGATCCACCTGCAGTCTGTGGACCCAGAGCAGCTGGGTGCCCAAAAGAGGCTGTGACCCTGTGGGAGGCCTGTGCTGGAGCAGGTCCTGGCAGGGACCTGCTGACCCATTGAGAGAGAAGCCCACACTGCAGCAGGTTTCCTGTAGGACTTGTGACCCTGTGAGATCTCATGCTGGAGCAGGCTGTGCCTGATGGATTGCACCTGTGGAAGAGTGACACACATTGCAGCAGTTCATGGAGAACTGTTGTTTCCTGTGAGATGAGCTCACACTGGAGAAATTAATAAGGAACTGTCCCCGTGGGAGGCACCCCACACTGGAGCATGGGAAAGACTTCTCTCCCTGAGCACTGGGAGAAAAAATATGTGATGAACTGACCATAACCCCCATACCCTCCTGCATGCACCACTGCGGGAGAAGTAGAGCTAGGAAGGAGGAGAGGTGGGGGAAAGTGTTTTTAAGATTTGTTTTACTTCTCATTGTCCTGATCTGAAATTCTTGGTAATAAATACAATTAATGCCCAAGTTCAGTCTGCTTTGCCTGAGAAGGTGATTGGTTTGTGGTCTCTCACTAACTTTATTTCAAATCCTGAGCCTTTCACTATATTTCCTCTCCCATGTCCCGTTGTGAAGGAGAATGTTAGAGTAGCTTTGGTGGATACCTGTTATCCAGCCAGGATCAGTCCTCCACTGAATTTAAAAGGTTTTCAGTTCTACTGGTATACAAATTGTATTCATATTCATAATAAAGATAAATTAAAGTGCCTTCCCAGGTCTACCTATCACTAGAAAAATAACTTATGACAAAGAAATTGTCTTTGAAAATCCCACGGGAGTAGGGAAGTCTACGAGATTGAAAACCTTTCAAAATAGATTTCGGAGGGACCAGGGTCCATTTTTTCTTTTGAAAAATCAGAGCAAAATCACCTCAGTCTTTCTTACCTGAGTCAAATATGGGAAACTACCTGCTTCCCTCATATACACAGACTAGTATTTCTCTGTTCTCTTTCTTGGAGTTTTGAGATATTTAAAAGGACTCAGAAATTGACCAGAAGTACTCTAATGCATAATTACAGGTTTCCAGCCCAGTTCGTGTGAATACCTTCTTCAGGACTTCATTGTGTACAGTGTTCAGGAACTGCCTAATGACCTGGCATCAATTTGTGGAAAGTAAGATTGTTCTTTGAATAGTGTTTTCACATGTGCATATGTATTAGAATTTTTTTTGTTGTTTCAAGATGTGTATGGAGATTTAGATGAGAACATCTGTTATGGATTTTTAAAATTAATATTTCTAGAAGTTAATTATTTACTGATTAATAGTATATGGTTTTAAATGCAATGAACTGCAGCTCTGTCCATATTCTTTTACCACGCATTATTATGGAAAGTTAACCTTCCTGAGCTTTTTTGGCAGCAGTTAAATATCTGTGAAAGCCAGGAAGCCTCAAAAGTTAATGTTTATGTAAATTCATTCCCATCAGTAGTGTTTCATCCTGTTGGGTTTGGGGGGGTTTTTTGTGTTATTTAATCTGTTGTGTAATTAATCTGCTTTAGTGTAGCAGGATATGAGTGTGATACAGCTAGAAATTAAAAGGGCAAAAGACAGCACAATGGGGGAACAAAAATGCTGTTAAGGTCAACTGTTGAAGCTTTGGAATTTCCTCACTTGAGAGCTCAACCTTTATGATATTTTTTAATTCCTTTTCTTTTTTTTTTCATTTTGAAACACATTTAAGATACAATCAGTAAGCTACTTGGATGCAATACAGAAATCAATGTCATGAAACTGAATCATGCACATTTTCCTAACTTCCTACTGTACTCACATCAATCACCAGAGACATTAATGAAGGTCTTGAGTTTAGAATAGAGAAGGCTTCAGGGAGAAGTCTGCAGTGAGACTTTATACCAGTCTTCCAGTTCCAGCAGCCTTCCTGTAAGGCAGTCTTACAGGAAGCCTGGAGAGAGACTTTTTACTTGGGCATGTAGTGACAGGACAAAATGGCTTTAAACTGAAGAAAGTAAGTTTAGATCATGCATTAAGAAGAAATTCTTTACCATGAGAATACTGAGGTGCTGGAACAGGTTTCCCAAAGAAATTGCAGATGGTCCATCCCTGGAAGGTTTCAAGGTCAGGTTGGATGGGACTCTGAGCCACCTGGTATAGTGAAAGATGTCCCTACCTATGACAGGGGCATTAGAACTAGATCCCTTTTATTGTCTCTTCAAACCCAAACTATTCTATGATTCTTTAAGAGCAAGAACCTTTAATATACACAGACAAATATACAAACCAGAAACTTCTATGAACTGATTCTAGAAGTCTCCAAACTGCTTACAGTAAACTCAAAGTGAAAAATTTAATTTGTTTGTTGTTAATTTTTCCACATGGTATTCTCATCTTAATATTTCACAATGAAGAAAAGACACTGAATTTCACTTTTGTTTCTACTCAGTTTTACTTCTGGCTTATAGTACATGGTAACAGCAAGTTATGTTTTGACACAGAGTCCTGGAAAAGGATGAGCAGTGTTTAAAATCAGAAACCTATTCCAGTCTGAAATAAAATTAGAAAAATATGCAGTCTGCTGTTTCTTCAAATGTGCTAAGTAGTTGATGCTCAAATGAAAATAGATATGAGACCCTTTGCTTTATCAGTATTTCTGAAAAAGTTACTTCAGGAAATAGCTAGATATCAGTGGTATCAAGTGTGCACACTGGCAAAACTGTAACATTAAAACATTTTATGTTAAAAATAAATTTTTAAGTATCTTTTATATAGCTGTTTTGCGTTTGAATTTTTTTGCAAATCTCAGTTAAAACTAGCAGGAGCTAGGTTTTTCACAAATAAGTAAATTCCTGATCTGGATTCGAAAAGATAACCTTCTATGAACCTCTGCAAATGAGCTAAGGGGCACTTCTAAGAGAGAGGCCTGTCCCACATGCCTCCACTTGGGTAACACAGCTTTAATTAATTGTGGGATCAGACTCTACATAATTTAACTACTGATTTTCACTTTGCTTTGTAGTTACATTGGTACAAACAACATCAAACCCATGTCAAATCGCTCTTTTTTTCTCCTCCCTTATTTTTGAATTCCAGTCAGATGAGTTAAAGATCTTTCTTTGTAATTAAAACAATAAATTCAGCTCTTTTAATTTCCTATATTAAAAAAAAGCACCCAGCAGCTATTAAATTTGAAAACATTGATTTCTTGTTCCACTCTTTATAGCATACTGGAAATAAACCACATATTGGAACTCTCTGGGAGAGCATTTCAGGATCTAGAAATAGCTTCCTTTTCTTGGAGGAGGAAGATTTTTTGATAAGCAGTTCCAGTAAGTATTCCCTGACACTGAGGCACATGTACAAAATAAAGCACAAAAGCTCTCCCTAGGGCAAAGAATACATATCACTTGCCATTAAGCTTCCTCAAAGCTTAGGTTATAAAAGATACTGTCAAGGTAGTTGTACCTGAGGCAGAAACAGGAGTTAACTTGATCGTCCCAGGGAGTAGCTTCAGAGTGTGTCATTCCCAAGATACCTTTCATGTGAAGGACCAAAGCAATTAGACATGTTTATCTAATTGCTTCAAAGAGTACAACTAGTTCTCACCCACAGAAATGAAGGAAAGCTATTTGTCACGGTTTTTGCTCAATGCCAAGCAATGTTGAATCTAGCATTCCCAGGACCAGAGCAACTGCAAGACTTCCCTGCAGCCCTGGCACTGCCTTCAACACAGCTAGACCTGGGGAGCAAACCCAGTCCTCTGAGATGAGTCACAGGTGTCCAACCCTCCTGGTTTAGAGTGTCTTCCATTCTGCTTCCTTCGCTGCTACAGAATTGAGTCAGCCATAGACGGAAAGCCTAGAGCTCCAGCAACCCAGACAGATATTTTTGGTTAGCAGAAATTCTGACAACAGGAGCCAGTTTGTGCTTAAGAGATGCTGCAGCAGGCAACAGAAATAAATATTCTACGTATTGATGGCGAGGTTACGATTCCGTAAATGGCAGAGGAAGCAAATTGGAAAGATTACGAAAGGACCGGCTTTTACTTGGAATTGCCACTGTTCTGCTTACCCCCAAAAGTGAAACTAACAAGCCACACACAGAGCTATTTGAGTTTAATATTTGGCTAGCAGCTGCAGTAACACCAGAAGAAGTGGATTGTCATGAGAATGGTGGATGAGACACAACTACTGAACTACTACCCTTAGCATCTGTGTTTCTTGATTTATTATATGAGCTAGTGCTGCAAAAACATGCTGGCAAGGGTTGGGATTTTTTTATTCCTTATAAAATGCTAGTGGGCTAAAGAACAATGTTTAAAAATAGCTTTAAACATTTTAAATATAAACAGATAATTGAAACAGTAGCACAGTTACATTAGTTTCTTCAATTGTGTGCTTCTATGTCTTTGTGACTTTTATTCCCCACACTGCTTCATTGAACAGCAAGAAGCTAAAAAGTAGTATCTAGTCCTCAGATCTCCTTCTCTTAAGCTAACCTTGTCTTTGTGCTGGAGATAGTCTTTGCAGTAGCAGTGGTGGACACCTTATGTGGTGAAACGCTGTAGGGTTTTCACCAGTGGAAAGTTAATGACAGAAACCCCACAGTATTGATAAGCAAACACAATATTAGGTTGGCTTCCTTAACAGAAGGTCCGGAAAGAATGAAATCTTTCAATTTCATGTGACTGGGGCTTTATATCAAGATTTTATCTTGTACAATTCAGAGACTTAGGACTTTATAAGAATGTGCTCATTGTCCTTTTAGTAGCATAATACTCCACCAGTTTTAAAGCAGCCCATACTTGTTAGTCCCAGTCAGCAAGAAACTGATTTTGAGTGTTAGACTTGGTTCGCTTTCTTGCTCCACTTTCAAACTCAGAGGATTCAGCCAGAAGACCATTACTTTTCAATACGGCAAGCTTTCAAGGAGACTTCTGAGATGGAAAAGATGAGGGCAATGCTTTGTTTCCACAGCAGGAACTATAGGGTGGATTTAGTTAGAAGAAATCCAATCTGTCTCTTCACTCTTCCATTTCAGAAGCCCTGGATGAAAATCCCCGAAGTGAGGCAGATCAGTGACCAGTGGAAAAAAGAGAGGAAGCTGTCAGGGTGAATGGCCAGGGGACAGCCTGCAGAGGATTCTGTGTAAGTAAAGGGAATAGAGAAGTGAAATTATGTAGCAACTCAGAGCCCCACTGCAGCATGGCGGGGACTGTTCTTCCAGCTTGTACAACAGAGCAAAGACTGTGGATCTAACAGGAGGAGTGAGAAGAGAGCAACAGAGAAAGGGATTTACCACAACAGAAGGCTTTCTCAAGTAAAACTGGCAGAATTTAGTCTTTAGAGGTAGGCAAAATAAACCAAACAAATTCTGGGAACAAAAAAAAGGAAAGAACCTAAACTTCACCAAAACAAACAAACAAACAAACAAACAAACAAACAAATGAAACCCCACCATCCCCAAAAAACCAACAAAAACCAACATTAAAAAAAAAGAAAATATTAGCCTCAGAGATTCAGGCTTGTAAAGCCCAAAGAAGCTTATAGCCATCATAAAGTGAGGCAAATGTTTGCACAGACCTGAGGTTCTGTGAATCTTGGTATTTTCTAGTCCAGCTCCCTGTGGGATACAAATGAGTCACTTCATTCTTCTCTACCACTGGCACGAAGCAGTTCTCCAAAACACAGACTTTGGAACAGAGAATAAAAAAGGATAAAAATGCATGAAGCCAAGAATTACTTTACATGTAATGCAAACAATGTACCTTTTTTGTATTTATATATGCCTATGACTTGGCAATAACAATTCAAATAATATATTAATTAGTAGCATTGTTATTGTCTGAAGAAGACATAAGGCAGCGGAAATCAATGACAGACTGAAATCTGGAAAGGTGTGAAAAGAGAAGTTTCAGAAAAGCTCTTTCATAGCACTTCTTTCTTTGAAAGTGATTCAGTGAAGAAAATGCCTTGAACATAAATATGATTAAATTTTCACTCCATGTGTCAGTCAGGAAAGTGAAAATTTTGGTAATTTCTTGAATTTTCCGTACAATGTCTCAATAGCTATTCAATGATTTCTGACAAAAATTGCTCTTTTCAGTGCAAACTTGTGAGATTGAGGAGGGAAAAGAAGGGTAATAGGAATCTTTCTGCGATATCTTTCTCCTTGGCTATTAGTTACACTCTCTGCTTCTTACTGTAAATTTCAAGTTTTTAAAAAAATCTCCTAACAATGCTTATTTAACTCTGCAAACTGAAACAGATGTTCATTCTTTATTTGTACTTTAAACTAAAAATAAGAAAACCTTTTTAGGCAGCTGTAACATCCAGCCTCTGGTGGTGCAGTTTTAGACTAGCCCCCCTCACCCTCTTGTTGAGTAAGAAACTGTTAAGAAGCCTGTGCCTTGTCCAATAGTCTGTTCTTCTAAGATGCTCTACGTAGCATGGAAAAAGCCAGATCTTTCAAAACAACTCTCCACTTTGAATTCATACATCATTGCTTAGAAAAGTCTAGAACAAGATCTTGGCACTGTTTCAAGGCAAAACTTGATGCTGACATTAACAGTGAAGGATGAAGAAACACTAAAAACCTGACAAACATATTTCCAAAAGAAACAGAAATACTATTTCCTAGTCTGTCTTCTTTAGCCCCGATTCACTGTGGATGTGGTCTTTGAAAATACATCATGTAGATTACTTATGTCCCCAAAACCAAGTTAAAATAATGGATAATAAACTTGTGGCATGAATTACTAAGTAGATTTTTACAATCAATGCTCAGAAACATTCTGCAGTAGAAATTCTTTCCCACAGTCACATTCTGAATGTTTAGATGTGTTTCTACATACAAATACTTTTATGAATCTCTCAGGAAGCCTTACTGCTTCAAGCACCTTCTGAATACTGACACACAAACAAACCAATATGGCTGGGATTTTCTTCTGTTTTTTTTTCCCACTTTCATGATGTTAAAAAAAAAAAAGAGTAAATAATCAGAACTCACACGTATTTTGGTCTGGGTGTATCTTGCAGATGTTTGGTGCATTATGCAGAATCAAAACTGTATTTCCAGACACACAAAGAAAATTGTCCATCCTGACGTGCTGAGGGATGACCATTCAGAGCCACAGTCTTAACTTACAGAATATGTCCACATTCATCATAAGTTAAAAAAATATATCAACATTTATGCCAAAAGTTGCTTAAGCAGTTCTTTTCTTATCCTTGGAGACAGTTTAGGATTGAAAAAAGATGTAAGTACTTTTCAAGGAGCAAGGTGGCGGCAGGTTAAAAACAGTGAGAAGGAGTAAGGCATTTGCTCTTAAATGGTGTAAATTCTGAGGCATCCTGCAAACATGGGTGCCCCCCAAGCCTGTTGCATTTTGTAAAATGGGATCTGTCAGTGATGATCACTGGAATCAAGCCCTTAATCCTACTAGCTCATCCATAGTTAAGCACTAGATACCTCACATGGATTGGTCTCCACAAGGCCCTGCAGATTTTCACCACGGGCTCACTGTTGAAGGAGTACTGATGTTTGTTGTGTGAACAGCACAGCAGGGGCTACCAGGGAAGCATGGCCAGATTGGTACTGAGAAAAGGGAGTGACAATGTGGCAGCATGAGGACAAATGTGCGAAGACACAGCCTACCTCTGTGTGCTCAGTTGTGCAGAGCAGTTGCTACTTCATTTCCATGGGCACCCAGCCACTGCTCCCCCTCCAGTAAAGAGTTTATTTTGGCCTCTATTTTCTTGTGGATATACCCTTGATCAATACCACTTTACACCAGGTTTTCTCTGTGGGTCTCTTATTGCTACAGACACACTTAGAGTATCTCCATACTCTCTAATATACAGGGAATACAGCTTTGGGCACTCTTCTTAGTGCATATACACAATCTTACTGTTCCAGGAAAGAGATTAGCACTAACACCTGACATTTATTGCTACAGATTTACTACAAATCATCCTAATAGATCTGTCTTGTAACAATATCACAACTCAATTTATATCTAGTGCAAGTGCTATTTGGACATTGTGATGCTCTGACACAGTGCCTGACTTACTTCGTTACTCATACAATGCTGTCACCACACACTTCAGCCCACACAATCTCTTCCCTGCAGGACTTTCTGTCTTTTTACGTCTTTCACTAACAACAGGTTAAAGGTGTTTTTCACAACTTGTCAGTGTTGCTCATAGATCAGGCACAAGGAAGACTCTATATACCCCATCATGAATGCTCTTTTAAGATACAGCTTACCAAGAACTAAGCAGTAACTGCAGAAGATGCTTCTTCCACATTTTTATTTTCTGTAGAGTTGCCCTGAAACAATTGTGTGTCTCACTTGGGATCCCTCAGGAGCCAGATTAAATAGAAGTGGACATACATCAGACATACAAAATAAAAGTGTGGAGATGGCCATACAATATTGAGGGAAAAAAGGGAAATTAGCTCATAGACAAAATTAGGCATCCTGAAAACTGCCTCTTTTCTTGTTTGTCTTTTCTTGCCTCTGGTTTCTGTCTCAAGAGTATGATTGAGAAACAGGGAAGAGAATGTCAGAATTCACAAGCAGAGGATTATGCCTCTGTGGATTGAAACAAAATCCATATCACCCCCCCATGGGGAAGAGGAGGAAGAGAGAAAGTATCTATGCTCTGGCAGTAACATAAACACCATTTTGAAAACATTACCCAAGACAGCTATGTACTTACTGTTTTGGCCGAGCTAACTTACCTACTGTGTGCTTCCCCAGACAGTTATTGCACTGGCTTCTAGCCATACTTAATAAAGTGCACTGGCTTGGAATGAAACAATTTTGCTTTCAATATAATCTCTTTGACTCCAGAAGCTGTCCTACAGCAAGTTAGCATGAATTTTCTGACATAACCACAGAAGTTGCAGTCAAACTACAATAAAAGCATTGTAGAAGAAAGTTTGACAACAGGTATTGCCAACAGAATTGGCAGGAGATGCAAGGTAAAGGCAAATTTTACGAGTACCTTTCGCATCACCACTGTGACTGCCACTCTTGTGGGACTGGACCTGCAGTGCTGCATCCAGCTCTGGGGACCCCAGCGTAAGACCTGGACCTCTTGGAGCAAGTCTAGAGGAGGCCACAGTGATAATCCAAGGGATGGAGCACCTCTCCTCCTTATGAGGACAAGCTGAGAGAGGTGGGTTTGTACAGCCTGGAGAAGACTCTGTTGAGACCTTATGGCACCTTTCAGTAAGAACCTAATGGAACCTAAAGGAAGGCTGGAAAGGAACTTTTTAAAAGGGCATGTAGTGACAGAAAAAGGGGTGATGGCTTTAAGCTGAAAGAGGGTATATTTAGATTAGATATTGGGAAGAAATTCCTTACTATGAGGGTGGAGAGCTGCTCTAACAGGTTGCCCAGTGTAGTCATGGATGCCCAGTCCCTGGAAGTGTTCAAGGCCACACTGAATGGGTCTTTGAGCAGCCTGGCTGGGGAATGGTAGAGCTAGATGATCTTTAAGGTCTCTTGCAACCCAAACCATTCTGATTCTATGATCTGAGCTGCTCACCCAAAGGGATTAACTAAATTACTGATGGATTGTTCAAAGAGTACAGGGTTATTCACGTACAGCTAATCACTTCAAATTTAAGTTACCTAAGTATTACTCTGCTGTGGATGGACGGAGATGAAAGATGTGTCTCCTATCATCTGTGGCTACCAACACTATGAATTTTTTTCACCAAAAATTAATTTCCTCTGTCCAGCTCTAAAATTAACAATCTTACTGCTTGTGTGATCAGACCACCAAAACAGATGTTAATTGCTCTTTTGCTGATAAACAAACAGCTTTTATCTGCAGGATTTCCTTTTAATAAGCACTTTTCCCAGAATATGAAAGCCAAATAATTTTAAGAAAGCTCTTACCTAAAAGCTCCTCTGGAATTGTTAATATTTCTCCAGAGAGTGACTGTTCTGGAAAAACATATTAGTTTCATATGCCTTTCTTTTTCTCCATCAAGCAACAAGCATATTCAGAGTTGCAGCAAGCGTTGTGCTGTAGAGCTTTGCAATTTGCAGCAGGGCTAAGGGTTACCAGTGCAACTTGAACACTGAGTTTTAAGTACAGGTAATTGTGTGAGACATACACTGCTGAAGAATCTGCTGCCTGGGCAACTTACTGCCTTCTCTGTGCCTGGTGCAACTGGAACATTTGGAAAAACTCTCACAGCTTCATAGATAAGCTTAAAAATAAGAAAACTTTTCATTTTTTTGACAATACTTACAAATTTTTATTTAAGTAAATTTTGGAAATCTGAGCTGTGGCACAAACCTGAATCTTTAATTAATGTAAGCTTTATATTTTTATTCTAGTGGCCATTATTTTAGTTTGTGCATTTCACCTTTTGTATCAGTGGGTCCTTGTATTTTGGGTAATTTTAATTCATAAAGATTTTATTTTTTTCATTGCATAGTGACAGAGATGAGCAAGGTAAATTCTTTCATGCCTACATGCCTGTTTCTAACTTGAAATGTAAAAAATACAGTCATTTACCTTGAAATGCAAAAAATACAGAATTTACAAAATAAAAAAATTTTATTTCACATCCTATTGTTTTGTTTAGGATTTTCTTAGCTGCAAGTCAAATTTTGGAAAGCTAGTAAATGATAAGAATGGCTTCACCCTTTCCCTTCTTCCCTCTCTGGCAAGTCCCAAAGCTGTTTTTCTGATTTATCAGTTCAAGATAGCCATTTATGTTATGAAGGGCTCAGGAAAGACTTCCAGGCTTTTTTTTCCCACCAGTTGTCTGTTTTGCTTTAAAGGGAAATACAACCTTATTTAGGAAAAAAAATACTTTATTTTTCCAAATCATGTCTGATTGCAACAAGAACAAAGTACAGTAAAAAAATTACTCACACAGCCTGCAAAAGTTAACAAAACACTAAGCAAATACCAAACCTTTGTCAAAGTCCTTTTTGGGTCCAATACACATTCTTCATACTACAGATATCAGATAAAGTTTGTAAAACCATTTTTAACACAGTCACTAATATCTGCTCTCTCTGTATACCTACTTTTGACACAGGTTTATTTTCCTCCAGACACATGAGGTATAGTCTGAAGCCAAATATAAATTTCTTCCCTTGTGTCAGGAGTTCAGCAGTAGCTCCAACAGGTTTGCCTGGAATCTACCAAAAGCCTTTCATGGGTAAATATTTATAACCTGGCAGAAACTTTTTTCCATCTGTCAATCCAGGCATACAGCCCATACAGCATTATCAGCACTTTAAAAAGGGAGCAGATGCACAAAATATGATGGTGAAACTGAATGTATTTTTCTCCCTCAAAGCTGATAGCTATTTTTGCTACTTCTCACAACTAATTATGAACCAAACAAACCTTAAAAGAACATATGTGATCAGTCAAAAGCTGTCATGGAGGTTTCTCCTCCCATGCCCATCTTTGCAAAAGACGCTAAAATAGTTCAGTATAGGCTGTGATCTCTTCTGCAGTATTCTGACATTAGGAAAAATAAAATACAGATATTTTATTCTTCCTGTGAAACTGCAACCCTGAGATGAGCTCAGCCAGTTAAAGTATGCTGCTAATAATGCCAAGGACATGGGTTTCATCCCTGTATAGGCCATACACTCAAGAGTTGGACTCACTGATCCTTCTGGGTCCTTTCCAACTCAGACTATTTTGTGATTCTGTGAATTTAGTAAACGTAAACAAGAGTGGAGCATCTGACAAATTCTACACACATGTAATGTATAAACAAAGAATTGCTGTCATATATTTACTTTAATTTTCATGCCAGTATTATCTCTGCAATTACCTCAAGAATCTAGTATTTCCGTTGTGATAATTTATTTTGCAATGCAAAGCTTGTTTTGGTCAATTTTGTTTTTCCTCTCTTTCTAAACCTTTCAGAAAAAGCTATGAGTGAAATCAGTAAATACATAAAACCAGAGCACTCACCTCATTAGGGCTTGAGAGCACAGTGACATGAGGCACTTGTGTCCCATTCAGTGGAATACAGTGCAAAGAGTCCCAAGTCAGCTGAGGCTCCAGAGAGCCACTCCAAGCAGCACAAAATACTGGCATTGCATTTATAAATAGCACAGATCTAAATAGTCTAAAGTCAACTTTATTGTTTACATTCAGTGAGCTTGGGTACCCCTGCACTGGAATCATCACAGGTCTCCCTATGCCAGAGTAAGGACAGAGACAGGTAGGTTTTATTATATCTTTGCAGCATTTTCTGTCTTTCATGAAGTCTGTAGATATTTTTCATCTTATAGTTTTACTGAGGTTGCAAAATCCAATGCCAACACACGTCATCAAGACTTTCTCCCCACCCATGTGCTCTTCCTCAGGTGTCTTCGTTTCAATTTTAAACATGATCTGGAAGAAGCTTCTGAGGTGTCGCAGAAACTCAATTCTGAGTGAGAGAAAATAACACAGTTTAAGAAACAAAACAGAAAGTCCAGTAGCATTATGTGCTAACATAGATTCCAGCAATGGTGAATGAAATATGAAAATATTGCTGAGTACAAACAGAAAAACAAGGCTACAAGCTCCAAACACTGTTCTCACTTGTGCTGTAGAAGGGGCTAGTGACCCCTACTGAAACCTCTGCACTCTCTGTATAAGCAGAGAGAGGAATGGTTGGTAATATAGCAAGACAAAATGGTGAGGGAATAAGAAAGAAAGGAGAGAAACATAGCCAGGCAAGGTCATTTACTCCTGATGCTGACTCTTCATCAGGGCTACATGAATCCCATACCAACCTGTGATTCTGCTTTCCCCTGCCCAGTGTGTAAAGCAGAAATAAAACATGAACAGGAATAGCCAAAAGGTTGGGTGCATACTTTAAGACAGATCCCAAAGCACGTATTTGATTTCTCACTGATTACTGACTTCTCCACTTCTTATTTAAATGTTTCATTAGAATTACATTCAGACTCAGAATTCTTCCTGTTTTCTCGTTTTCAGAAAAAAAAATTCCTTTCATCATTTCAGACAGAATGGCATGAAGAAACTAAGCAATCACAGTGATCCTAAACAAACACTGACTGGAGGGTGAGTAACACGAAAATCTATAAAAAAAGAAAAAAACCAAAAACATCGAAGAAGACATTTTTATTGGCTTCTCCAAAAGAGGGAGCAAGCACTTGCACCAAAAGACTACAAAAGAAAATTTGTAATTGCTCCTGACAGAAGCTTGGACTCTTCCAGTCATGGCCACAAGCAAGTCTGCAAATCTTAAACTAAGATTTAATCTCCTCCAGCAATTGGTATGTGCTTTTTGTAGTTTAAAGAAAGGGAATGTGGATATCCAGTTCACACATTGTCTTGTCTGCTCTACATGCCGAAAGCATAATTGCAAGCTAATCACACATACATCATTACAACAAATCAAGAGTAAGTACTCACAGAATGGGAACAAGGAGACCAAAAGCCTAAGCCTGCCTCCACTGTGACATCATGAGGCCTCTGAAAGCCTCTTGGCAGCTCCTATTCACAGAAATTGTGAAGAAGTGCAAGGAAAATTGCAGGAGCAAAATTGCTTTATACACTTCAGCTGGGCATGCTGCTGCTCCTGCACTCAGATACGTGCACAGAGGAGGAGGAAAATGGCAGGAGCTGGAAAAAGAGAGGCTGCTTTACCTATACTGGTGTGTGCTTGGGATGATCTGACTTATCTCTAGGGCAATCTGCTGAATACCTCTGCAGGGTGAATGTGGGAACATTGCTCCCAATGCTGTGTATACTTTATCCTGCACCTTCCTGGACTGGTAACTTGCCTCAGCACAGACACCAGCTCTCTCATCTCTAAAATGGATTAACAGCTGAAAGGAAGAACCGAAAAGCACCTTTTCTTCCATGCCACCCCAGCTGCAAGGTTTCTGTTTGCAGCTATAATAGGCAAATGGCCATATGCTGGTACAAATGTTTCAGTAAAGATGACAGGCAACAAGCTCTGAATCGGTCTCCTCCTTAGCTGGGTCCTCTCACAGGGCTGTGGCAGTGTGACAAGAAAGCAGCCAAGCCCAGAACAGCAGGAGTGGCATGCTGAACTGCAAGGAGGGCACAGAATAAACTGTAAAAATGCCAGAGGCTGTGTGGAGCCAGACACTCAGGAAAAAATCCTAAAAGGTGATCAAGAAACTCTGTGACATGTTGGTGGGATCTGTTCAGTCCATACCTCTCTTTGCACACAGGTGGGCTACCCTGCCTCTCTGCCTCTTCTTTTGAATAAAGGCAGAGTGAGAAACATATCAGCCCCCATGTACATGGGAAAGGCTCACTGGAGTGTGAGCAAAGGGCAAGCTGCCTAGGGACATCAGGTGAGAATGCAGAAGCAGCAAAAGGCCAGCTTTGTCTTGTAGCAGTAGAAGCACAGGTGCTACAAGCCTTGAAAGTAGGAGAAAAAAAGAGGCAGGAAGGTAGGGGTACATGACAGAAAAGAGGCTTGTTTTAGCTCTGAGGTTGATCTGGGTCGCAGGTGGACACCTCAAATAATAGTGCAGGCTGCACCAACCACACAGGCACAGGCTGGAGAGCTGAGGGAGGGGGTAAAAAGGTACAAAGAAGGTGTATTTTGCTGAAAATTTACATGGTGTGCTCAGGCAAGAACAAGGCAGCAGCTGAACAGAGCTGCTCCTTAGGTGCGAGGACAGCTACATGAGTCACACTGGAGGTCTTACAGCCAACAAAAAAAGCCTGCTTATCCAAGTGCTGTCTTTTCCCCAAAGCCTGCTAAGGATTACCAAAAAGTACAAAAGAACTTCACATAAAGCAATCAACTAATAGACCAGTGTGAAAGAAGACCTGTGCATCAGCAGCTCATTCTTGGTTCAGCTGCCCTGGGGCCCGCACAGGGCTTTGCCTGGCAGTCCCAGCACTGCTCTCCTGAGTCCTACCAGAGACCTTCCCAGGAGGAAACAGACCGAGGAGCTGCGGGTGGGCACCCCTGGTCAGGGGAACGACTGAAACTGTCAGCTTGGCTGGGCAGAAGCAACCCCACCTCTTGAAGCCCCTAAACCCTTGCAAAGCCAAGGATTGGGGCACTCAGGCTTTCCTGTTGCTGTCCTTCATACACTCATGCAGATACACCTGCATGCAGACAAGGTCCATCCTGCCAGACTGACCTCTGTGAGTTAGTGGCATGGCCAGCACCCTGCATTTGAATTTAAGTTCAGCTTGACAGAAAGGCACTTACTTCTGTGAAATAGGGATGCTAAGAAAGGGGTAATGCAGACAGCTGCTGGACATGCAGACTGGTAGCCCCATTGCCACTCAGGATAGCCCTGCTCATGGTGTTGCCTGCCCTTCCACTCCCCATCATTAGTTGAGGAAACGGATGTCTCCCATGAAAATACAAAGATCTCAAAGAAATTTCTTCATTCTAATGGGCATATTCCAAAGCACTTCATCCCCCTGCGATGCTCATAGGAGCCAGCTGAACTGTCACATTCATGCTATATTATGCTGGACAGGAAGCCAATCTAGCATAATATAACTTTTAAATAACTACAGATTCTGTAAGGTGAAAGTTAAATGAAGAGATGTCACAGCTCTGAGAGAAAAGAAGGGACAAGGACACAGAACATGACAATACTGCAATTTACTTCATAAGCTTGTGTATCCAATGAGTTGCTAGGGAGCCAAATTTACTAGTCCTTTATCAGCAGCCCTAGTTGAGGGCATGGGGGTGCTACATAAAATGCTTCATTCTATCTAAACAGATCCTCACAGGACTGATGAGTCACAGATTCTCACAGAATTGTAGATTGTACGATGTGCTGCTTCAGTATGAGTACTCCTGACCTTTATCCCTGCTGCATACTCCTAGCTTGGAAGAAGTGACAACCCACCAACTTTAATTCAGTCTGCTTACAAAATAAACTAGTGCATTTGCTTGATTTTTCACAGAGCAAAAAAAGGGCAAAAATTTAAAAAATACTCACAATGACAAGTGATTGAATTGTCCCATATGCTTAACTGTGCACTTTAAACTAATATCTACTCTTCTGAAACCTTCCACATGAATACTTACTTTACAGGGGATTACTTCCCCTCTGTGCAATGGGACACTTCCCTGTCTTCCCCTCAAAATCTGATGAATGTTGTTTCCAAGGTATCAGGAGCTGAGAAGAGCAGTTAGGTAATTTTTAGCTCTCATGTGATGGCACCACCATTCTTCAGTTATCACAGTACTGTACCTTTCACGTATACAGCACCGGTACCATGATAACCGAAAAAGGACAGTTCATACTCTTATTATTTGATGCCATTGTCAGATAAACAAACCTCCCTTCATTTGACTAAAGAGTAACTGCTCAGTCTCTAGAAATAACTGTGATCTAGTAATCACTTGTAAGTCTGATAAATTGAATTTTTGATAATGGATGCTGTTTCCCTAACTAGTTTCTCCTAGAACTGAATGTGGCCACTGCTACAAAAGACAATAAAAAGTGTTTTTATGAATACATTAAAAAGTAAAGAAAGGCCAAGGAAAATCTCCATGCTTTACTGGATGTGGAGAGGAACATTGTCACCAACAATGAGGAAAAGGCTGAGGTACTTAATGTCTCCTTTGCCTCAGTCTTTAGCAGTACAACTGTTATCCTCAGAACAATCAGCCCCCTGAGCTGGGGTACAGGGAGCAGAACAGAACCCAGGAGGATCTAGTTAGTGACTGGCTGTACAACTTAGACACTCAGAAGTCTACAGGTTGGATGGGATTCATCCAAGGGTACTGAGGGAGCTGGCAGAAGAGCTCACCAGGCTGCTCTCTATCATGTAACATCAGACCTGGCTAACTGAGCAGGTCCCAGAGGACTGGAAATTGGCTAGTGTGATGCTCACATCAGCAGGGTTAGAAAGAGGATTCGGGGAACTTCAGTAAAAGCCCATGGCTTGGATGGGTACCCTTTTCAGTAAAGGGGTTAAAAAACCTGGAAAATCCCTGTATGGCTGGGCCCAGAGAGAGGTGGTGCATGGAGTTACACCCAGCTGGTGGCCGGTCACCAGTGGTGTTCCCCAGGGCTCAGTACTGGGCCAGTCCTGTGTAATATCTGCATCAATGACCTGCATGAGGGGATTGAGTGCAGCCTCAGTCAGTTTGCAGGTGACACCCAGCTGGGTGGGAGTGCTGACCTGCTGGAGGGCAGGAAGGCTCTGCAGAGGGATCTGGACAGGCTGGATCAATGGGCCAAGGCCAGTGGTGTGAGGTTCAACAAGGCCCAGTGCTGGCTCCTGCCCTTGGGTCACAACAGCCCCAGGCAGTGCCACAGGCTGGGGCAGAGTGGCTGCAAAGCTGCCCACAGGAAAAGGAGCTGGGGGTGCTGGTGACAGCAGCTGAACATGAGCCAGGGTGTGCCCAGGTGGCCAAGAAGGCCAATGGCATCCTGGCCTGGATCAGCAATAGTGTGGCCAGCAGGATCAGGGCAGGGATTGTCCCCCTGTACTCAGCATTGGTGAGGCCACACCTCAGATCCTGTGTTCAGGTCTGGACCCCTGACTACAAGAAAGACACTGAGGTGCTGGAGGGAGATCAGAGAAGGGCAACAGAGCTGGTGAAGGCTCCAGAGAGTAAGCTGCTCCTATGAGGAGCAGCTGAGGGAGCTGTGGGTGTTTAGCCTGAAGAAAACGTGGCTCAGGAGAGATCTTACTGCTCTCTACAACTGCCTGAAAGGAAGGTGTAACCAGGAGGGGGTCAGTCTCCTCTCCCAAGCAACAAGTGACAGGATTAGAGGAACTGGCCTCAAGCTGCACCAGCAAAGGTTCAGGCTGGATACCAGGAAGCATATTTTCACTGCAAGGGTTATTAAGAATTGAAATGGGCCGCTGATGCTGGTGGTGGAGTCACAATCTGTGGAAGTGTTGAAGAAACAACCAGACCTAGTGCCATGGTCTAGTCGAGAAAATAGTGTTCAGTCAAAAGTTGGACTTGATGATCTTGGATGTCTTTTCCAATCTTGATGATTCTGTGATTCTGTAACCTGTATTTACAACTAGAAATATAAGAAATTCTTTTTTTTCCCTATCCTCTGAACAACTACCAGCTACAGACAAAGCTTTAGTAAAAACTGAGACTGAATGACCAGATAGGATTCTGCTGCCCAATAAAACCTAGAAATAGCACATAGCTCCATGAATTGAAGTCTTAAGCTGTTTCCTAGGAAAAATCATAGCTTTAGCGTTTGCTAGCCATTTGAAATACGACATTTAATGACATGGCTACAGAGAGATCACTAGGGAAAACAAAGTAGTGTACACTAGGCAACAAAAAGCCAACTGATGTACACATACATTCCAGGTCAAGAACCATCAATAAACCCTGTCTCTGCAATTCTCAGGAACAGGAATAATACAGAACAGTAAGAGACTCATCTAACATGCAGAAACAAACTCTAGGCAACTTACACCACATGTCTCATTTGAAGTCGGGTACAGGTTGTTCTGTTTGTTACCATAGGCAAAGTCTTCCATATATAAAAACAGCTGTGCAATAAAACTAGTGAATTAAAACAAGACTGTGTAATTGAACTGAACAAAACAACTTACGTGTATGGAGAGAGAGGTCCCAACAGGACTTTGGAAACATCCCGCTGTCCAAGGGTCATAAGGAGCAGAGCAAGGCTCTGATTTGTTGAATCTACACAGCCTCCCTGCAAACCAAAATGTTTTAATAATTAATCTCTGTACAAACCAGAAACTGGGATGGGAGGAGAGTAACAAAGGCAAAAGATACACTCAAAAGGCTGAAATACCACGCCCAATTTTTAAGGGCCAAGAAGATAAAAATCTAGATTTTTTAACAATGACAAGTTAATTTCACATGGCAGGCTGGGAAAGGAACAGAAATAAAACAAAAACCCAGCAAGAAGGTCACATTAAACATCCCTCCTATTCTGTTTTAACATCCCAGAATGTAAACACGGAGTAATTTCTTTGCAGTAAACTGAAAAGAGGTATTAGTTCTAGTTCCTGTGCATCTGAAGATACCATGAATTCCAGCACTTTATGTTAACGATAGTTACATTTGGACAAATAGTTCAGTGTTAGCAGGTGCAAAACAGCAAGTTAAAAGTTATTTAGGACTTACCCACAAAAACCCTTGCTGTCAATTTTTGTGGGTTTACACTTGTAAAACATTTCCCCTCCATAATTAAAATGGAAGATTTTTTAATTGCTAAATAAAAGAGCCATACATAAAATTAAGTAGAACTACACATACTCTTGTACATATTTGACTGTAGTAAGTCATATATGCAAGGTAAATTGTTCTGTATATGGAAGGTGTTTACTGTGATGGATACATTAATTAGAACTGGAAGGCTAGAATTAGAAGTAAGAATTGTTTACAAAGCTGGAATATAAATTTAAAGGGATACTTTCAGTCTAAACTGCTGTAGAGAGAATTTACCAATTACAGCTATGCAAAACCACTGAAAGTAGAAATAACATCTGACATTATTTTGGATTGTCCTTATATTCACACTGATCCACAGCCACGTGAAATCAACGAAGAGTTTTCTGCTGCATCAGACCTAATGCTCAGTCCTCTGAATAGGCTCTCTAGAGAGACTGAAACTAAAAACTCATCTTTTTAAAACCAACTTCTCTAATGAGGTAAACTGACAGCTACCTTTGTTGACAAGGAAGTTAACAAGACACAACACTATCCAAAAAGGCAAGGGACAACATAAATTTTGGACTACATAGACTAAGAAACTCAGCCATTGTGACAACCTCAGCACATTAACTCAGCGAGAGGCAAAAAGGGAGAACCTTTCCAAGGGGAGATACTGAAGATTTAATTTTCAAGATGGCCTTGCTCCTGTATGACAAGCCTCAGCTCCATCCTTCTGAAAAAAAAGTCTCTGCATTTCACACAACAAACTACCCCACAGCAAAATAAGTATCTTTATTACATTCACTACCACGACCCAACTCCTAAAACATGCTCTTACAGCAGTACTTGCCCTTTTAACTGTGTGAACTTGCCATATCAAAATGAAGTTCACATACTCAACCTAATGCCTTCTATGGGACCAATAAAAATTGTGCTTTATCCTGAGTGAACAGGATACTTGCAGAATTTGCTGGTGCAGTCTACAGCCACAGATCTCACCAGCTGTATTTGCCAGTGAGAAATATGTAAAAGAAGCAGATAAGAGTTTAGTAAGGAGTATTCCTGACACTGGACTTTCTGTATTTGTAGTTCAGTTAATAATTCAAAATGCTACTTATTACTTTACAGAAAACTTTACATTTTCTGAGCTTGTTTTTATGGTTCTCTACAGCTGAAAACAATATAAAATATCTACTTTTACAACCAAATTTATACAAAAGCTTCAATCACCATATTCTAAGAAATATATCAAAACACAATGCATCCATCATGTCCTAACTGCTTACATAAGCTCTCTTGCTGCAGTGAGTCAGTCATCCCCAGTACTACTTTGCAGTAGCAGTCTGTTATGCCCATTTGTGGTGGTGCATTCCCCACTGTCCCCTTGGGCCACCCTACGACCTCCTCAGGAATTCTCATTAGATGTTGACCTTGATTAATGGCTCCAGGGCAGTTAAGCTTCTTTTGAGCTTACCAGAAACAGTCTGTTCCTAGGAACTTCTGCCTAACAAACTGCTGTTTTCTAATGGACAGTCTTGGAACATTATTTTTGTCTAAATCACAGCCCAGGTGGAACAATATTATTGTTACTGCACCTTTTGGGGAAAATTCTGGTAACAATTGACCCAAATTGTGGCCAGAATGGAGAATGACAGAAGGCTAAAGCCAAGCATCTCACAACCCTATAGACAGCAGCACTAAGTGAGGGTCTTTGAGCTCTCCGGGGCCACAGCAGGCTTCTTCCTCGAAGCAGTACAGCCTCTTGAACCTCAACAACCCTCAACTCTTCGTACTTGGAGAACAATCACCAAAAGCTGTTGATGGGCCTGGGCTGATACACCCAAAGCCTAACCCTTCACATGTTGACAGGTACAAAGCCATCTGATGTATTTCACTCAACCTGGGAAATTTTTAACCTTTTTATATACTTCTTCATGTCTATGCATGTATGAATTAATTTAAATACACTCCAGCAAGTGTAGTATGAATGTTGCCATCTCTTAATTCACAATTAAGTGACTACTGTGCTTACAGTAAATCTTACTGAATCATTTTGTAAATGTTAGTCACAGAATCACAGAATGGTCAAGATTAGAAGGGATCACAGCAGGTCAGCTGGTCCAACCTCCCTGCTCAAGCAGGATCACCCCAGAGCATATGGCACAGGATTGCATCTAGACAGTACTTGAATATCTCCAGTGAGGGAGACTCCACAACCACTCTGAGCAATCTGTTCCAGTGTGCAATCACCTGCACTGTAAAGGATGTGTAAAAATACCTTCCTCATATTCAGGTGGAACTTCCTGTGCATCAGTTTCTGTCAGTTGTCTCTTGCCCTATTGCCTGGCACCACCAAGAAGAGCTTGGATCCATCTTCCTGGCACCTCCCTTCAGATATACTGACAAGGTCCCCTCTCAGTCATCTCGTCTCAACACCAAACAGGCGCAGCTCTCTTGGCCTTCCCTCATAAGAGAGATGCTCCAGTTCTTTAATCATCTTTGTCATCTTCCTCTGGACCTGCTCCAGGAGCTCCATGTTTCTCTGGTCCTGAGGAGTCCAGAACTGGACACAGCACTCCAGATGTCCCTCACCAGGGCTGAGTAGAGGGGAAGGATCACCTCCCTAAACCTGCTGGCAATGTTCTTCCTAATGAACTCCAGGATACCATTGGCCTTCTTGGCCACCAGGACACTCTGCTGGCACATGGACAGCTTGCTGTCCACCAGGATCCACAGAGCTGTTCCCCAGCAGGTCTATTCCCCAGCCTCTGCTAGTGTCCAGGGTTATTCTTCCCCAGGAGCAGGACCCTGCATTTGCCTTTGTTGAATTTCAGACAGTCCTTCTCTGCCCATCTCTCCACCCTGTCGAGGGCCCTCTGAAGGTCTGCACAGCTCTCTGGGATATCACCCACTCCTCCCAGCTCTGTGTCGTCAGTGAACTCACTGAGAAGACATTTGTGCCTTTGTTCAAGTTACTGGTGAAGTTAAACAATACTGGGCCCAGTATTTAACCTTTGGGGACACCACTAGTGACAGGCCTCCAGCCAGACCCCGTGTTTCTGATTGCAACCCCCTGGGATCTCCCGTTCAGCCAGTTCTCAATCCACCTCATTGTCCACTCACCTAACCCACACTTGCTGAGCTTGCCTATGAGGATGCTGGGAGAGACAGTGCCAAAAGCCTTGCTGAAGTCAAGGCAGACAATATTCACTTTCCCCTCATCCATCCATCTAGTTGTTTCATTATAGAAGGGAAGCAGGTCAGCTAAGTATGATTTACCTTTAATGAGTCCATGCTGACTACTCCTGTTCACTTTCTTGTCCTCCATGTGGATAGAAATGGCCTCCAGAATCATCTTTCCAAAGACTGATGTGAGGCTGACTGGCTAGTGGTTTCTTGGGTCATCCTTCTTGCCCTTTTTGAGGACTGGAGTGACATTTGCTTTCTTCCAGCCCTCAGGCACCTCTCCTGGTTACCACAACACTTCAAAGATGGTTGTAAATTGCCCATCTTTGGTGTCCATCAGCTCTCTCAGCACTTGTGGGTGTATTCCATCAGGGCCCATGGACTTGTGGATGCCAGATGTGCCTGACTCCAACCTGGTCCTCCTTGAGCAAGGTAAAGTCTTCCTTCAACCCTTCCTTCTCCCTAGGCTTCTGGGTCAGAGATCCCTGAGGGCTGGTCTTGTCAGGGGTGACTGATGCAAAGGCAGCATTCACTAACTCTTGTCTCCTCTGTGTCCTCTATTAACAGGGTCCCACTCCCATTTAGTATCAGGCCCATATTATCCTTTTTCCTTCTGTTATTGATGTATTTGAAAAAGCCTTTTTTGTTGTCCTTGACATTCTTTGCCAGACTTGATTCAAGGTGGACCTTGGCTTTCCTTATCTCATTTCTACTTACTCTGACAACCTCTCTATATCAATTCCAAGTGACCTGACCCTGCTTCTGGCTCCTGTGTATTTCCTGCTTACCCTTGATATGAGAGTTCTTTATTTATCCATCAGATCTCTTCCCCTTTGCCCAATTTCTTGCACATTTGGATGCATTGTTCTTGAGCCTGGAGGAAGTGATCCTTAAATATCAACCAACTCTCTTGGACCCCTTAGAGTCTCTTGGACACTGTGGGGCTTGTTCCCATGACATTCTCTATGAAGATCTCCCTGAAGAAGCTAAAGTTAGCTCTCCTGAAGTCCGTGAACTTCCTTGCTGCCCTGCTTTCTCCTCATCTGGTATTGAATTCCACACTCTCATGGTCACACCTCCAGCAAGGCCTTCCCTGTTTGTTAGTATGAGTTGAGCAGCACACATTCCCTGTGGGATCCTCCACCACCTGTGTCAGGAAATTGTCATCCATGCTTTCCAGGAACCTCCTGGGCTGTTTGTGTTTCACTGTGCTGGCTCTGCAGCAGATGTCAGCATAGTTAAAGTCCTCCAAAAGAACCAGGGCCTGTGACTTTGAGGCTGCTTCATGCTGCCTGTAGATGGCCTCATTTGCTTCCTCCTCCTGATCAGGCAGCAAACACCCACAATAGCAGCACCCTCACCACTCTTTTATCCTGACCCATAAGCTCATCATCCACACCAAGACAGAGCTCAATACATTCCAGGTGTTGCCTCACACAGAGGACACCTCTGCCACCTGGCCTTCCTGGTCTGTCTCTCCTGAACAGTGTGTAGCCCTTTGTGCCAACACTGCAGTCACATGAACTATCCCACCATGTCTCTGTCATCCCAGTTAAGAACAAAGCCCTGTGACTGCACGCAGGTCTCTAGCTCATCTTGTTTGTTCCCCATACTGAGTGCACTGGTGCACATGCACTTTATAGAAGTATTTGATTGTGTCAGCATTCCAGTAGTCAATGATTAAATGCTGCTACATTCTTTAGACAAATTGTTGATCAAGTCTGAGGCTACATTTGGCAAGGGGTCCACTTCTGTGATCCAAAGGGAGCATCTCCCTTACCCCTTCTGCAACCTTATCCTTTTCCATCCCTACCCTTTGCACTCCCGTTCTCTGCGTAAATCATTGTAGTTTCATTCTAATCCAAATTTTCTTTGTGTGCTTCACCTATGTTGTAAGCAATAGTGAACCCTGCCATCTAATTTTGTTGCACGTCAACAAATTTATACAAAAACTTGCTTTTGACAATACTTTTGCCAGGGATTTAAGAGATCTAAACTACTCATTTGGAACACCATTTCTACAAAAGCAGTTCCCAGACAGTGACATTAAGTGATTGCTTGTAATCTAATGACTGAACATTAACTTCTGCTAAGTGAAGAACTTAACACTCCAAGGAGGCCAAGTTTTTTTCTATCAATCCACTTAAGAGTCAAAAATTAAAAAAAACTCTGCCAAAAGAAATGGGATAGGCGAAGTCAGAGCCAAAGTACGTTCATTCCAAAATAGTTGGCACTTATTACCAATGCAGAATGCAGCTTCTAGACTGTATGAATGCAGTCCATGGCAGTTTCTCCATTATTGTTCACTTACTAGAGAGCCAGATCCAGCTAGTTGTGACAATTAGACACAGATCACTTAAAATCCCATCCATTTTTAAATGTTATACAAATACTACAGCTATTATGTACATACAAATACCACAACTCTGCATTATTGGACAACAGTATTTAAAAAAGGTTTATTTTTCTGAGCTTGAGCCCAGCTTTGATTGAGGATTAGTTATATTTTGGCATACACACAATTTCCTCCCTTACCTGTGGGGTACATACTTGCAGGACTCAATAATTTGTTATGTGAAGGGTAACAAATTATTACAGAGGGTTTGTATTTTGGTTTTTGGAGTTTGGGTTTTTTTCCAGGAGAATGGAGCAAAACCGTACCACACTGAAGTAAGACCATCTTGAAAATCAAGCCATCAGTGAAATCCTTTACTCATTTTAGTTCTAGTTCAATAAAACAACCAGCCTTAGCCCTCCTGCTCCTCCAAGGTCCCCTAGCAACTCGGCCTTTCTTTATTAAAGAATTCAGCCTTAAACAGGTACATGTACTCCCCTATTTTTCATGATTACAAAGAATATAAAAATTAAATCCTTTTCCAGTTCTTCCAGGCCTTTCCATTCTGCCAATTACTCTCTACATAAAGCTTCCATAAACAATGCCTTTCAAAGACAAGAGCTAGAATCCTTACTAGCCTTCTACAATTAAGCTTCAGAAAGAACTGCATATGGATTTGTAATGACAATGCCAGTCAGTCACTTCTATTGCCCCCTCTTGCAGAGCCACTGCAATTAAGGCACTGTGCCGCTTACTATTAGTCAATTAGCTCTGACATCTTTCCATCAGCAAATGTGCATTAAAAAAGCTCTGCTGATTCCAAGAATCATGCAACCTATTTAATATCTTTTTGAAGGCTTAGTAAAAGGACATTTAGCAAGACTCAAATCCTTAGATTTTCTAGGTGGTAAAGCTTACACAATAGCAAGCACTTTACAAAATGTCCCTGGACCCCTTTCAACAGTAATGAACTCCAGCAGATTTGTGGGTGATCCCAACGCCTAAAACCCTTTTACAGAGAATTGTCTCCAGTGCTCTCAGGGTGTGCTCTGGTCAACCCTCCCTGGCTCCCACAGCACAGTACCTACTGGCAAAAACACAGATGGTGAAATAATCTCATAAAGAAAAGACCTAAAAACAGAAAAAGAAATTCTCCCTTGAGCCCTGTATTCAACAAGTAGGTGGTGTAAAAAGATGTGGGAGTTAAGGACTGCCTGTTCAGAGCAATCTGTTCTTGCTTTTTCAAGTTTTTAGTTTCACTAAACATCTTACCTAGGCAAAGAAACAAAAGAAGTTAGTATATTAAACCTAAACAAACATTGTGCACTTTGCAACATATTTTTATATCCTCTCTGGGTTCAACACTAAATCAAACTGACCTAACAAAAAAGAACCAAAAGGACCAAACAAACAAAAAAACCCAAACAAAAAAAAATCCCACCCTAAACAAAAAAACAAATGTCCAAAAACCAAACACCCTAAAAAAGCCCATCCCAAAACAAAAATCAAACTAACCCCCAAAAAATACAAAAGAAAATGAGATAGAAATCTTATCTTTCAAAATTCAGACTAGCACTGTACGACCATGTGTATCATACACAAATTCAAGTGTGCATTCTGAAAACTACATAGCAAAACCCATCATATTGCCCAGGATGGAGGGAGAGGGGAATTCACGAAATAACAACTAAGCACAGCAGTGGATAAGTAGCACAATAGCCAAAAATGCTAGCAAACTAGAACTTCTGCACAGTGAGCTGCTGTAGTGAAAGACAAACAGTCTGCATGCTGCTCAGCATTTTTCAGTCACTCTTGGACAGAAGTCACCCACACATAACGGAGTTTTCCAGGAGCACCAGCAATACCACAGCAAGCCACAGCTAACAACCTCACTCACTCTGGATCTGATCTTCAAAGACACTGAAACCTGACAGCCTCTTACTTTATGATTCAAAGACTTGTCTGACCCGGCTTTGTCCTCAAACATTTTTTCCTGTTGTCTTAAGATCCTCACTATCCTTTGCAGAATTTGGCTCATCATATTCAAATAGCTGCCGTACACTAAAGCAGAAAGTTACTTGCTTTAGGCCTTTCCAACCCTCTTCATTTCATATGTTCTCTCACATTTGACTCTGTGCAAAACGTAATATCTGGACAAATTTCCTCACTAGTTCTAATCTGTCAAGCGCTGAATGGTTTCCAAAGGAAAAAAACCCACATATTGTTGCTGATAAAAGTAGGTGGAAACTGGATTTTTGATGTCTCTGGACATCTGACTACCTGAAGATGTTTTCCAAGATATTTACACAAAGCAACAAATGTACCAAAAGATTTTTATCATTCACGCCTAAATAAAAATAACTACATGACACTCCATAATTGCAGAAACAGACAGATGTTCCAGTCACTAGTTGTGACTACATTCTCCACATGTCCTGGACTTTGAAATGCAAGGGGTCAAGATTGTACCCAGCATCCCAGAAACAATATTTTGGTGGTGGCATTTCTGTGAGACAAGAAACCTGGGCTAGAAAGTCCCCTAGCAACACAGTTTATATACTGAATAAACAAAGACAAAATATTAATGGAAGACTGGAAAAAGTAGCCAATTGGAAATTCAAAAAGATGAAAGATTTGCAGAAGGGAAAGGGAAAAATAATACAGGCACAGATGAATAACGTACCACAGGTATGGATGTGATTTATGAGGTTGAGGGGCTTTTTCATATTTAACTACATTCCCTAATACAGAATCTCAATAATGGCAGTTTTAACACTTTGCCAAATCACGTAGGTTATTACCGTTCAGAGTAACTGCTTGTTGTTTTAAATAACGAGTAAAATTTGTAGATGACTGCCTCCTAAAGGCCAAATGTGTTTTATCAATACTAAAATACTGTTATTTAAACAATTGTGGAGGTACAAAGCAAAGCAGCTGGAATGTTTTTTATTAAATCAGAAACTCATCAGGGTGCTATTTGTCAAACAATTTGTAAGACTGAAAGCTGCTCATCCAATATGATCCTTGCCACAGATGAAAATAATTTTAATAAAGAAAAAAATCTATGCTGAAGAAAACTAAGATGTGTTTAGGGTTCCTAAGTAAACACCATCCTAGCTCCCTTCCAACAACCTGTTCAGACAACTCTTCATACAATCAACAATTCTCAGCACATTTGGCTTTGTCATCATCATCACAAAGTGGTCAACATGGAGTCTTGCCAGGTTTTTTCCCCCTTCTGCTCTGTCCTATGTTCTTCCACTCATAATGCTCCATTTCAGCTACTAGTTTAGAAGCACTGACTATATTACCCACCCATTTTATTTAAAAAAGTAACAGCCCACGTGAAGCTAACTGAATTCTGCTGCAGACAGAAAGCAACAAAAGAAGAATTTGCCACTCCTGTGGCCACTCCACAGGAACACATACCAGACACTGGAAATAACATGCCCCTGTAAGTCATTACACTGTTAAAGGAACCATGCAAAACCATTCTTTACCTGGCTGAAGAAGACACTGGCAGCATCAGAGCATTTCTCTCTGTTTGGATCTGAGCCTGTCTGAGGGTGCCACCAAACCACTTATCCCTTCACCTATTTTATCACTTCCTTCTCTTACATCTATACACAACATACAAAACACATTGGCCACTTACTCTGTAGATCTCCTCAAGCAGCAGCTTAGCACAATTCTGGCCCAGTTCCTCAGGAAGCACAGCTGCTCCCTGGCCCTGAGGGTTTGAGGCTAGCTCAGCACTGAGAATAGTGCCATTGATGGTTTCTGCAGTAAGGCACATGCCAAAACCTGGTGATCTGAAAGAAACGGCAAGAGTGTATTTGATTTAAGCACAAAATTGGAGTAATGAGCCAAGAACTTCAAGTCATAGACAGCTCCTCCTATAGGATGACAAATGTCCTGTTTGATATAATAGATTGACTCTGGAAAAAGAAAATTAACAACAGTATTTAAAAGTCAAACTCAGTACCACTTGCTACAAAACCCTCTATGCTGGCTTTTCCTGGGCCAAACTGTTTTAAGAGGAAAAATGAAAAAGAAAATAAAAAGCCATACAAACTTCATAAATGCTGGGGTTTTTTAACAGAGGAGGGATCTTTCACATTTATTTAATTTGTTTGATAAACATTTCAAAGGTATCTGATGTTTCTTCTCTGTGACATTCAAAACCAAAACTACCCTTCTTTAAGGCCTCAGCTCTTTCCCCTGGAAGCCACAATATTTAGCAAGATTAGACTAATTACTTAGTATCAGGGATACTAAGTACTGCTGTTATACTGGATTCATATTTAAGATGAATGTCACAACACAGTAGGATCCGAAACCCAGCCAGCCAGGTTGAAAGGGATTCAGTTCCTCTTCCCATGCTACTGTTTATCCCTCTGCATGAGCTACATGTAGTAAAAATAATGTTGCTGCACCGAATAATTTGACTTATTAAATTTCATAAACAGATGAAAACCAAAATTGAGACCCCAAAACCATACAGTTCCCAGAAAAAATTTTGCAATTCTGATCCTGTAAACAGTCTGGAGCCATTAAAGTTAAAACCCAGGCATATTAAATATGATGAAGGATTGGAAAAGACAAAAAATACTAAAAAAATTATTCAACAATTTCTAGGTTTGTAAACTTTTGAATCTAGCAAATTTTAAGGAAATATTTCAAAAAGCAGAAACTGAAAGAAAACATGCATGCTTGCATTTGAGCGTACAGACAGAAGACAAACTATTGAGTTATCCAGAATCTTTCAAACTCAAGGAACAGTGCAAGAACACAACAGAAATGACTGATACCAGCAAAATTGTCTGAATCACATCCACCACTTCTGTATTCTGTCAGCAAACAAAATCTGTGGAAGTACAGTAAATTAATTTTCCAGCGCTCACTAGGGAGAGGAGACTCCTTCAGCCATTCAGCCCAAGACAGTTCATATTGCTTTAACACTTCCTTAAAACACATTGGTCCCATCCTTAATATTACCATTTCCATCAGAAGGTGTACAGTCAACTTTGAATCTTGTTTTCCTGAACATACCACGGCACCTTTGATCTTAATCTCTCTTCAAAGCAACAGATTTAAAAAGGAAGGGAGATCAAATTGCCTTTAGTGGCAGCAATGATGCATCGCATTCCTTGTTTAAGAAAACGCACTTCTATTCCTGTTATACAAGTAAAACAAATGTATTTAGTGAAGCACCCTTTTCTTCCCTTGTGAGAAATATTTATTTCAAATCAACAAAATAGAAGATTGTGATCTAAAACTCAGTAAAATTAGATCAGGACACCCTAGCGGATGAACAAGTGCAGAATTACACGTCTGTTTCCTTAAATTCTGGATACTCACTTTCCAGAGTTGACCCCTTTCATATGATCTGTGTAGATATAGATGTCTGGGAGAAATTTATTCAGGATGCCCCTTGCAGATTCCACCATTCTGTTTGCCATCTGTGGTGACACTCGGACAGAGTATCTACATTTCTGAGCTAAGAAATCCATTATGGTCACAAGAGAAATTGAAAGCAGAGACTGACAAAAGTGAAGAGGCCCCAGTGCATTATTTCAGAAAACATGTGTTTTATACATCTATTTGTGGGCTTTTGTTCATGTTCCTGTACCTAGAGAACCATAAGCACGTAAGAGCTTTCTACAGTCTTTTCATTGATATACCTTAAACTGAAGTACCCAGAACATGTGCTGAAGAACAGATTATGGTTAGGTAAACATCTATCTTGAAAATGCCCTTCATCATCAAATTTAAATCTGCTGTTCTGTCATCTTGTACTTTCTTATGATAGAGCAAGTCCCATGTGCTTTGTTCTTCATGTTTTATTAAAACACGATCCTGAGTGAAGTTTCTGTGAATTAGCAGCAAAAAAATCCTGATTTTCTGCTTCTGTCAGGGAGGAATTGGAAAGATGAATAAGAAATTAAGACAAACGTTTCAACAAAGAAAAATTTAAAAGACTCTAAGAAAAATATCTTTGCCATCTCCAACTACTTTGCAGTGCTCTGAGGCTATCAAATTCACTGATTCTCTAGTCACCCAGCATCCTGAAGATTCCAGGAAAGAAGAAATTACCACCTTCCCACACACCAACCCACCTCCTCATAGTAAATAAGAGATGAACTTTCTACTCTTGTACTCGGGTGCTGCTTCAGCTAAACTCCAAACAGATCTTCAAAGCCACAAAGCACAATTTAAAGGTGCTTTAAATTCCAGCCCAACTATAATGCAGACTCACACTCTACACATTTAACCACTCATCTGCACATATGTTCACATAGTAATGCAGAGAAATACACTCTCAAAACTCCCAGCCCACAGGGAGGAATTTCCTTTTCTACAAACTTCTATAGTATCTCTTGTGGAGTAGCCAAACCAAAAACTTTAAGACTTTAGGGGCAAAATCATTAAAAAATAATCAGAAATCTCCACAGTTGTGAAGAAGAGTAATTACTCAGATGAATCTTGAAGGAACAAAAGTGCACACAGAAAAGACATAAGGACTTATCCTTCCAGATGTTTTGTTTTCTATTGCCTTGAAGGACCACTTAAGAGCTAAAATAAAATGAGACTGCCTCTCACCAGGCTTAAAGGCAAACCTGTTTCCCTGAGAAAAGGTCCAGGAAAGCCTACAGTGAGGTAGAAGCTCAGAATTCAATCAGATACATCAGTCAAAACCTGTCAAAGTAGTCCAGAATGGTGCTGCATATTAATGTGAATTTAGAACAACAGCAGTAAAGTCATGATCATTGCTTCCTCCTCCACACAGAAACATACAGAGCAGAATGGAGACATAAGAAAATTACTTTCTCCATCAATGTACCACAGCAACTACCACTGAAAGCACAATGAGCTGCCTCCTTTCTGTTCTACAGCATATACATCCAGTAAAACTGCTCCTGCTTGGCACTACTGCACTTATCCAAATGCTGCAGCTGGACAAGGTAGTCAAAACATCCAGCTCTCACACACAGTTGTGATGGAATGCCATAAAGTAAAAGAAACAGGCTGCAAATCTACACCTCTGGCAGAAAACCTGACCTCATTCCTGCTTTCCTTTTGAGTAATCAAAGATCTCAATCACAAATTAAACTACATGTTGGCCACTGCTTAAGACAGTTTCATGTAAAGGATTTCTACCTTTTTCCTACAATGACAGCAGATTCATGATAGATAACATACAAAAGCCACAAGAGAAAGACAAAGTCAAAAAGAAACAAACAATCCAAAACATTGACTAGATTTGCAGTTGTTTGAAAAAGTGAAGAGTCCACAACGGTATATTGTGCCCTTATGTCCATGTGGAAGTAACACCTCCTACACTACCACCTGCAATGGTACTACCAAAGGTGAAGAGCCAAAGAACTTTCTTTCAAAACACACCAAAAAGCTCAGTGTGTGCTGCAAGGTATAAACTGAAATAAGATTTAAGCTCCCATCTAACTTCTGCTAAACTATTAACTTCCAGGATATCACCTATTCAATGCACAACTAAATCACATTGGTTTCTACTTAATTTACACACAAGGTAAGATTTCTTTTAGTGATTATTTGATGGAAGATATTTTAACTTTTTCTTGCTATTGAAAAAATTTTAAATAGTGCTGTTCAATTTTAACTTTATTCACTTGCTTACAGATGCTTTTTGAACAGCAATGTTTTGAACACAGCAGTTTTGAGACACGGTCCTGAAATCTAATTGTATGACCCCTCTGTGCAATGTTAGCTTGTGTTACCCGGATAAATGCTCAGCAACGTGGGTGCACTTCTGTGACATACAAGTTAGGGGACTCTCTTTTTAAATCAGCAAACTCATTTAAAAGTAGAAAGACACACAGACAAACAAAAAGGATACGCAGTTCCTCTGATGCGCTTGATTTTTCCAGGGTCTGTGAACTGAACAGGCTGCAAGACCTTTCTCACTGGGCAAGTAAACAGTATCTCTCCACCCCCTTTGGGAGGCATTCCTCTTCGGTTGATCTAGAATGAGTAATAGAGGAAAAAAGCAAGTTAGTAAATAGTACGAAGAATGTACCTACACACCCCAAAATTACACTTTTATTTCACATAGAATAAAATGTTTTAAGTAGGGGCATTATGTGAACACAGGCAAGAAAACTACATCCTAAAGGTAGAAATGGATTTTGGACCAAAACTAAAAACAGGCATTGAATTTTTTTTCTCTCTCAAGTATAGGCATGAAGAGAGGGCTTCTCAACAGGAAACACTGCAAAACCAAACAAAAACATCTTTACCAAAACAACTTTGGCTTAAGACTTCTCTCTAGTAGCAAATCTGCACCTTGCTGCTGAGGAGCGTACAACGATTTGATTTGAGCTCAGGTGGTTAGAGCATGGTGCTGATAATGCCCAAGGTCATGGCTTTGATCCCCATATGGGCCACTCATAACTTAACAGTTGGACTTGATGATCCCTACAGGTCCCTTCCAACCAAGAATATTCTATATGTGAGGGATCAGAATGAATTCATACCCACCTACAGGTCTATCTAGCCTGATCCAGCCCCACCATTCCACAGCAAGGACGGAGCTGTGACATGGACCAGGGAGTGGGTCTGGGTAAGGAGGCCCACAGCCAGACAGGGCAGGGCTGTGGTGAGCTGAAGGCCAGCCCTGCTGCAGGGTCACAGCAGTAGAGGCTGACAGTGCCAGGACAATGACATGGGCACTTGGGCTGAGGGCAGGCTGGGGGGAAGCACCCCAGGGTGGGGCTTTGCAGAGCAAGGCAGCAGAAGTGCAGCCAGACCCTTCACGTATTTCTCCAACCTAAAAGAAACCTGAATGTTGTTTTATATTGAGATTTACTGGGCCTCTGAAGACTGTAGTCTTTAAGAAAAGCTTCTTCCTTCTATTTTCCAAACTGGAAGCAAACTTCAACTACCCAAACACAGATCCAGCTCTCCTACAGATGAAAAAGGTTAAAGATTCTCTTTTTATTCCCTAGCCCCAAACATAGGGCAGAATGAACAAGTAGAAATGAAAAGATAATAAATGAACTGAAAAGCAACAACAAAAAAAAAGTTTCTCAGTCTTCTTTGGAGACTAAGAAAAGTCACTTCTTTCTCCTTACCCTCTCTATCACTGTGTGGCTCATAGCCACAACTAATTATCTGTTAGAAACAGAAACCCACAGCAAGCACATGGCCCTGTGAAGCACTGCAGGAGTATAATTTCAACACATGCTTGAAGAGAAAGAACAAACTGTTTTACCTTGATTTCCAGACTTTCACCATTAATTCCAAACTTCTTCAGAAGGGGTAAAGATGTTGCCTTAAGGACATCAACCTATGAAACACAGAATTTCAAAAAAGAGACTCTCTATTGGAAGTAAGGTCAGTCAGTAATTTAAAAATTCACTAAATTATGAAGTGACTAATAAAGACAAGTCTTCTTCATAGAAGGTATTTTATGGGAAGACATGGGAATGAAGCACAGAGAGCTTCATCTCGTTAGACTACCACAGCACATCATTACTAAAAAAAATTCCTAGAACAAATTACTGGCAGATAGAATTTCCTATTCTGGCTTTCTTCCTCAGCCTGATTTTGAATGCCATTATGTAAAACAGCTCACTTGTTTCCCTGAACATTGAAACATTTCTCTGAACATTTCTCTGTTATTGAGAAAATAATATTCTTCTGTCATTACTAAAAAATTCCTACAGCTAAACAAATTAATGCAAGAACCACTGCATTTTTTCAATCATCATTGCAAGAGGAAGCCCTTGATTTGGCACAAAAATCATTCTTCTATCAACAACTCTTTTTTTACCTGTTTCTAAGAAACCGAAGCTTATGGGTAGCTTCTATTGAGGCACTTAAAAGTATCTGAAGTGGGCAACACATCATCAGCATTCTCCCTTTTAAGCCAGGTGTTCACCAGGTCCAGGTTTGAACAGGATTATCCTTGCCATTGCTCTTCCCAATTCCTAAGACTACAGAGACCGCCCTCTTCTTCCCTCTTCTAAAACTTCAGTAGTATTGCCAAAAGTGATAAAAAATTATTTAGCAGTGTAACAGCACAGGGAGTTACCCAAGACAAAGAGCTGTGGATAGACAGGATCAGGACAGCATGACCAGGAGAAAATAAACACAGATGAAGGAAACAGTCATGAGGTAGACAGCATTTGAGGGGGCAGATAAAAAGCACCCTGTTTCCCATGCCTTCAGCCAAAATTTACAATTCTTGAACTGCATTTTCTCTGCTTTGAAGAGAGTGCAAGCTACTGAAAAAATAATAGCACATACCTCACCTTACCAATCCGTTGACATTCTGTAAGTGGTACCTGAGGAGCTATGAATGTATGTTGCAGTTCTCATCTTCAAATCCTCCCGGACAACTTATTTCCTTCCTTACAGGGAGGCATTTTGTTTTGTTTTTAATTTTGTTTTAGTATCAATATTTGAATGTCTTCAATAAAAAAAAAGCAAACCTGTAAGCCAATGCTTAATTTTTTTTTTAACTTACAAAGTTTATGTTTTTTTACAGCCAGGCTACGTTGATTTGGCCTTTCACTAGTATTCATTAACTATACAAGCTTGACTTTTGAAGCAAAGCCTTCACTAACATGCATGTGCACAAGCATGTGAATACCACTGGCAGACGTTTCAACAAGCTGATCTGGTTCAAATTAAAATTACACAATGTTTCGTCCTCCTTCTCATGAAACAAAACATACCAGTGAAAAAGAAAAGCTTTACTGCGTAGGTTAAGAACTCAAAAAACTTCAAGACTTGTCATAGTTTTCAATCCTCACACAAATTCCAGGCATAATACTTAGAGGTACCAGACAGACAAATAATAAGACTGTTCCAATTTTGCTGCCTAAATAGAGGAGGCAATCAGTAGTATTTGAAGAATGGGAAAAGGCTGTTCTGCCTTGCAGACAAGTGGGGAGTCAGGCAGGATGTGAAGTATTTCATTTGAAAAATCACAAAACAGAAGCTGAACTGAGTTGTAGACTCATTTTTCTAGCCTTTTGCATATCCTCAGCTATAAACCCCATCCCAAAGATATTGCTTATTCACAGAGTTGTGTAAATGCAATCACTTCCCTTTAAAGAAATCTACAATATCTAAGAAAAAGGATGAAAAGTAACTTTAAGAAGCCCTCATCCAGCACAAAGATATAAAAAAAAAAACAACCCCCAAACAAAACACCCAGTCCCTACAGCACGTGGCTACCTAAGAAAGAAAAAAGCACCAGTTGGCTTGTAAACAGTGTCATGTTTAGTGAGAAAGGGCCTAGACTGGAAGAAGGGGGAAGGGAAAAACCAGAATTTAACAAGGAGAAAAGAAACGTGGGTGACAAGAAAACTCAGTAGAAAAAACTTCTTGTTTTCTACAGCCAACTGCTGAAGTCTGATTAAGACTGAAGATTACTGCTCCTAAGCTAAAACCTCATATGCTTGTCTCAAGTCAGCATGACAGGCATTTGAACTCAAAGCCCAATGGTAATGCTGTAAAAAACCTTCAACACTCAGAAACACAAACATCAAAAACAGTTACTCTAAATCAAGTTACTGCAGCTGTATCTAGAGAAGGAAAGGAAAATAGGAGCCATGATTTGCGTGCCACCTCCATTCCCTTCAAAAAGGCACTTTACAAAGGACACCCCCTGCATACACAATCACTATATAGAGAAACTTTTAACTGCCTCAACTCAGTCCCACATGGCTGATCCCACAAGCTACCCAAGGTCAGATCTCACCAGTGACCCCACAGGAAAACATAATGCAAGTGTAGGCTGCCAAAGAACAGTTCAGGCTGGTATTCCAAAGGCTGATCTCCTCCTGACAAGTGCGAGCAAAGTAGCATTCCTCTCACCATTTAGGATGTATCACTCTCACAGTAATAATACCGTGCAATATTATCATAGAATCATAAAATGTTTTGGGGTTGGAAGGAATCTTAAAGATCACCTAGTTCCCCCCGCCCCTGCCTTGGACAGGGACCCCTCCCACTAGACCAGGTCCCCATCCAACCTGGCTTTGAACACTGCCAGGTTGTGGCATCCACAGCTTCTCAGGCTGATTTGTTCCAGTGTCTAATAATACACCCAAAAATATGTATAATATTATTAGTAATAATGTCACCACAGTCCCACCTGGAACAAGTGCATGTTCAGTGGCCATGGTGCTCTTTAGGACTGATGCCAGCTTCAAAGAGCTTCCCACTGCACCCTATTGGAGGGCTATTAATGAATGCAAACAAACACCCAAGTAAACACACACTCTTATACTCCAGGAACGCAGCCTGGCCTGCACCTCACTGAACTCAGCTGAAGTCTTTCCTTCTACAAGAAGTCCTTTAGAAACTGTTCCTCTCACCTGGAACCCCTTCTACTCTCCTTATAGCAGGAGGTATGCAATATTCCCTTGCATCTACCTGACAAGGAGGTCTCTGGTAAAGAGCAAGCCACACATCCCACAAATACTTTTAAGGCGAAGATCTCAGTGCTGAAAGTGGATTTCATAAAGCCCAGTGGCTCAGCCTACCTGTTCACTGCCACCATGAGAGAAAGGTCACTCCTCTGGTTGCACACATATTCCTGCTACTTGCCTCATGGATGCCTCCCTCTGGCTACAGCTCTTCATAAACTGCTCCAGTGTGGGTTCCCCATGAGCTCACAAGTCCTGCCAGCAAACCTGCTCCAGCATGGGCTCCTTTCTCCACAGGCCTGCAGGTCCTGCCAGGACCCTGCTCCAGCACAGGCTGCCCACGGGTTCACAGCCACATTCAGGCACCCATCTGCTCCAGTGTGGGGTCCTGCACAGGCTGCAGGTGGATATCTGCTCTGCTGCCGACATTTATGGGTTGCAGGAGGACAGCTGCCTCACCATGGCCTTCCTCGCGGGCTACAGGGGAATCTCTGCTCCAGCGCATGGAACACCTCCCGTTTTTCACTGACCCTGCTCTCTGCAGGGTGGTTTCTCTCACATATTCTCACTCTTCTCTCCAGCTCCAGGTTATTCCACAGTTCCACCCTCCCACTCTTCCTCCTTAAAGCTGTTACCCCAGGAGTGCTACCACCATCACTGATGGGCTCAGCCTTGGCCAGCAGTGGGTCTGTCTGGGAGCCAGGTGACATGGCCTCTGTTGAATGAAGGGGAAACTTCTGTCAGCCTCTTACGGAAGCCACCTCTGCAGCATCCCAGCTAACAAAACCTGGCCAAGCAAATCCAATACAACCCACTAAGTTGAAATAGAGAGGTTGTTACATGAAGGGCAGCAGGGAAAACACCTAGCTCATTTTAAACTCCCACACTGTAGTCACATTGGTTTGCCTTTCCATCTTCTCCTTGGAAAGCAGAAAGCATATGGATGGATAAACAAATTTAAGAATCTCTTTTTGGGCAAGCATAGGTAATAATTGGTCACTGAGTTTATAAACACCCTCCGTCTACTGAAAAATAAAAGGCAAAATCAATTTAAAACCAAGTTTCCATTTACTTAAGCATACAAATCAATCAGGGTAGCACTTAAATTTGTGCTTTTAGTCTCAGAAACCAGCAGAGCCATATGTTATATAAAACAACTTCTAGAAGTCCTTAAAGTACCTTATTGGTGTGCACCAGGATTAATGTTTACTCAGGCAAGTAAAACAGACATAAACCAGGTTTAAACCAATTCTAGGAGCCGGTATTCAGTTAAAACTACTCAAAGAGTTAACAAGTATGAGCTGAGTCACAGTAACTAAAGTTGTTACCGTGTTGTCAGTAACAACTAATACATAATTGCTACTATAGCACAAGGAACTTAAGATGTAACTCTACATGCACTTTATTTACATTTAGTGTCAGGAGCTTGGAGTCAGCTAATGTACACCAACCCACTTGTCTGAGCTTTGGCAAGCGCAAGCACCCTTCAAGCAGTGGCCTTAATTCTTAAACCCACTTGAACTAAAATAGTTTAATCTCAGGCCCATGTGACTGATGCCCAAAAGGGAATAATTTCCAGAATCAGGACTCATTTGCTCAGATGAGTGTCCAAACTTACTTGAAAGCAATATGAACAGTGGACTATTCTTCATCTCCAGATTATGCAAGAATTTCTGCAGTGTGATTAAACAGTCAACAAGAAAGGATTTTTTTGACTCTTACTACTTACAAGTTACATTAAGCACTTCTAATAACAATGAAAAAGAAAGGGTAGCAAAAAATGCTTCCTCTTTTTTTCTTATAGTGCGGTGTACAATCCACTTTGATCACCCTCTGAGTCATGTGGATGTCTCACAGAGCCACAGGTGACCGAATGAGTTTTTTAAATGACCAGAGAAGCATAGGTGAAAAGTCTTAAATTCTAGCAAGACTCAGGGGCTTGTGTAGTACCTACAGTTATACTTCACAGGCATTTGTATTCATTTAAACTGGTTAAGTTCTCAGATGACAATGTGTCCTTAATCTAAGAGGAAAATAGGCAGTGTCCAACCACCATTCAGAAAGTAAAGAGTAATACTGTTCTCTGAAATCTAAGGTTTATGTTTGGAGTTTTTGGAGAAAAACAAATAAAGAGCATAACCACTAATCACTACTTCAGCATTCTGATCCCATCTCCCACAGTTTGGTCTTGTAACAACACCGGTATAAAACAGAGGACTGCAGATCAGTAATAGAAATCAAGGCAACCATTTCACGGCCATTTCACCTACCACACCTTCTGGCAAGTTTCTGAAGAAGCAGAGAGCTATTACATACTTCTGCTACTGTAATTTCTTAATCACCACATGATTTTTGTTCTAATATAAAGAAGGCTTGACAGCAGCAGTGGTATGACTGTCCCCAGAATCCAAGAGAAGAGAAAGATTCCTTCCTTTTAGCACTCATACTTTGAAGACACTTTCTTCTTTATACAGTAAACACACATGTGGGGTAAGATAAAAAATCCATTGAAATTCTAAGAGAAGAGGAGAACAAACCTGTGGCAGGGCCTCACACTGTATTTTAAAGGAGTTTGCAGGGGAGAAGACAGAAGCAGTACTGAACCAAAGGTCAGAAGGGGTAACACAAACTGAAGTTTAGAGTGTGATACACTCTAGCTCAGCAGGTGCTTCTTTGACTCAGAGAATTTTCTAATGCAGCAACAATGAATACCTCTGGATGTGAGGGATGATAAAAATGGAACATGTTTTAGACACTTCTTCCTAATCTTGTTATTTTAGGGGGAAAAATATCCTCTGATACTTAAACTTTATTACTTACCGAAGGGTCTACTTGATCATTTGTTACTCCCCTCAAGACAATCTTCAAGGGATGCTTCATGAAAGGTGCCAGGCAGAGCAGACTTTCCAAGTAGTAGCCAATGCCACGACTGGGGCTGCAGTCATGTTCCAGTGAGCCTCCGTACAGAAGACCAGGCTGATAATACAAGGTAGTGCCTGGGGAAGAGGCCAGGGGAGCAAACCAAATGAGAGCACTGTAACAACACTGGGCATTACCACAGCATAAAAAGACTTTATAACAATGTATGAAGGCAAATTGGAGGCAGAAGGCTATGTGAAAGGTGAGAGCACTTCCAGCACACTATTTACATGTCTGCAGCTAATGACTGGGTCAACACATGAGTTTCTGTCTGCCCTGCACATAATTTTCTTCCTTTCTCTTCCCCCTTAAACCAAGGATCTCTTAGCAACCTCCAAAATGCTGATACAAGCAATTATTATCCCCCACAGAAGCTAAACCTTCATCAGTCCATCAGGTCATTGGTGTCTTGGCACTTGGCATATCTGACAGTAATTCACTTGCTTTACTGACCAACTGAAAATCATTAGAACCCTTAAAAAAATAGAAGAAAACTCAGACCAGGTGAGGTTTTCACATGGGATATCTTTCACTCTAATCAAACTCTTTTCTAAGAATGAATAAGGAAGCAGTCTGGCTAAGAAGTTTGCTTCTGTAGAGGGCCAATCTTCTTTTTCTTCTACAAAAATTGATTCTGGTACAGAGGAACCTTTCCCCCCTGTGAAATCCTGCATACCTAACAAAATACTAATTTTAGTTCTTGGGCAATGGAGTTTCCTTAGCTCTCTGCTTTATGACCTTCTTGCATGTGATCCATTACTACAAAACTTGTCAACTTTATTATTTCTGATCTTGTCAGTCAATCTTCTCTGAATACCTACCTCTTCCAAGACAAGACTTCCATTCTACTGCAGAAACTGATAAATCCTGGAGACCAAAACACATGAAGCAGAAAAAAACAGGTCTCACCTGTTTGGTTTATTTCAATCCGTGAGCCATTGGTCACTTTGTCAATCAGGCGAATAAAACTTGCTTCAAAATCTAAGGAGTAGAGCACAGGCAGAATTATAAGGTTTCTTAAAAGTTCAATACCTTACTTGTACTTGCACCCATTGCTGCATTCCATGACAGTAAGGCTACTGTCACACTTCAAGTCATGGTATAGTGCTACCACATGCGAAAAGCAATTCTCTGTAAAAACAGAGACATTAATGTGAGCCTCCACGCTTGTATCTCAGACTGACTGAGATGCCCTCAGATGTGGCAGCTAGACTAGTCACACTCCTCTCCCTGGCACACAGCACATAATACAAGAGGACATTTCTGACCACAGTGGTTTGAGGGATCACACTTGCTCAGGATAAAACCTATGACAGTTTACATTTTGCTCAGTGCAAAGCCAAACGTACAAATTGCAGCAAACAGGACCCCATATATTGAAGCATGACAGGCTAATAACAGCTTCACATCACTCCCTGTAAAAGTGTCAGCTTAAAAGAATGGGACATTTAGACGTGAAGTGCTGCTGTGCTGTTCCACAAACACAATCAGGTGTCTGCAGACTCTAAAATTTTCCATTTCTAAAACAGTTATGGATATACTTAGGGCTAGAGAAACACAAGTCTTCTCACTGCCTCTTTTCTTGCTTACTGTGTTCACTATACTATAGCATTTTGTGTGAAGTAACTCCTCAGTTTCTCTTGACCGTGTGGACTCTCACTCAGAGGCAACAAAAAGGACAAGCAAATTTAAACCAAAACAAAACCAGAAAATACCTACCAACCAAAACCAAAAAGGAAATAACACAAAAAAAACCCAACTAAAAAAAGCCATCCCAGGAGTAATATGCTAGTACCCCAACATGGTACAGACTCACTATCAAGGAAGATGGGTGAATATATGCAGAATTCAAAACCCAGGTAGTTTTAAGAGCCAACAGCATCTGCATAATTGTTTGTAGGCTGCAGAACTCCCTTAGCAATAATCCTGTGTTACTACTTACACAGTAATCAGATTTTTCTTTATATATGTGACTCTAGGATGTAATAGATACTTAAACCACAGAGCTACGTGCAGAATTTACAGTTTGTCAATATTTGCATTACATGATCGATGCCTCGGTCACACAATACTAGTTCTGCTCTCTGTTATGACAATTTCTGAACTATAACAGCTTATATGTTTATAAAATTTGTATTACTTCATAAGCACTGGGGCATCTTACAGTGCAATGATGACTTTTTGGGATTACCTAAAAACATAGGTCAGACAAAATTAAGGAAATAAAAAATAGTTTATATTTATTGGGGTTACACCCAAAATGGACAGCAGATCACGAGTTTTCACACTTTTATAAGTTTGGTCCATTTGCATATTGGGGGTTAATCTTCCAATTACAGCTTCAAGTAATGAAGCAATTAATGCCAAGTTTGCTTCCCTCTCCAACTCAATTCTCTTGACATTTCTTGGGGCTTGAGACAGTAAGGTGTCCCTGATTCCCAGGCCTAGAGAGGAATTGTTTTGTCTGATTAAAATGGGAAAGCAGTAGCTAACACTCTGTATGGGGTTATACACTAAAGAATTGCAGGATTACAAATATATGAAAAATATAAAAGCTAAAATCCTAAGGCATTAGCAAGAGTGCATCCTTGTGGGCACACCTTTCACTCTGGGAGAACACCAGCAGCAGAGTTTACAAAAGCTCCGGTTATGAAAAGCAAAAATAACTGCATGTTGAATTATCAACACAAGTCAGGATTTATTGTTATTACTTTTCTGTTACAGTCATAGTTTACACTTGAACCCGTA
>VZTZ01032685.1:151453-184014 GCA_013400955.1 Drymodes brunneopygia
CGGGACGGGGACGGCACTGCCCCGTCCCCTCCACCCCGCCGGGCAGCGAGGGAGGCTGACGGCAGGAACCGGCGGATGTGTGACAGCCCCCTGCTCCGACCTCCTTCACCGCCCCTGCACACTCTCATGCCGCCTCCTCCTCCCAAAGCGCCGCGACCCACGTGTGACAGCTATAGCCGAGACGGGTGTGCGGAGTGCTCAGGGCAGAGCCCATCCACGGGGAGACACCGGGACGCATCCCTCCTCGGCGGGACCCGCCGGGATGGAGCCCAGGCTGTCCCAGCGCGGGGCTGCCCCTTCCCGGCAGGAGGTCCCGGGCACAGCCGGAGCTCCGCCACCCCCCGACCGCCTGCCGGTGCCGCCGCTCACCGCGGAGGCCGGGGTCCTCCTCCTTGGCGCGGATCTTGCGGATCTTCAGCGGGCGCCCGCTGAGCGTGGCCAGCACCAGGCGCTGCCGCAGGAAGTTGCATCCCGTGTAGCTGAGGCACTGCGCCTCGCCCGCCATCCCGCTGCCCACGTGGTTGGGAACAGGAAGCGCTGGGACAGCGGCAGGGCAAAGGGCAGGGGGCGGGCGGGCTGGAAGCGGTCGCACCGCCCCGTCCTCCGCATCCGCCGGGAGCGCTCGGCGGCGGGGCCACGGCGAGAGGGCTAGGATGGGTTTGTTTTAGCACGGGTGGCAGCCTCTGCCTTTTCCTCTGCTCTCCCAACCTGCGTGTTTGTGGTTGGAACTTAAGGAGAGTGGAAGTGTCGGGAGATGTGTCTGAGCGCAGCCCGGTGCCCGGCCCGCTGCTGCTCCGCCTGGTGCGGGCTCTCCCTCGGCGTGCGGGTAAGGATGGTCCGGAGCGGAACGCGGTGCCTGCACTAGGATACTGTCCCCACGTCGAAATGAGTCGCTCTCTGGGAACATGTTCCTTAGGCAATACTTTTCGGTAATTTATCCGTGGCTACCTTAAGGAAAACTGAGCGGAGGAATCAGTCCTGTTCGCGGTCCTTGGGACAGCCTGTTTGCTTAATGACAGTAACAGAGTCCTGCTGTCATTAAGGAGGAGACTGACTAAAGCTTTGTCTCTTTATTTTAACAGGAACGTGGATTACAGTGGAGGTGTGACAGTGTTAATTGTCAGGCTGCATTTACATGCTCAAGAAAAGAAGTTTCTAAGAAATTGAATAGTCTAGTTGGAATAGATGTACAAGCATTATTTAGCCCAACTGCTTCACTTCAGGGCTGACCCAAAGGTAAAACAATTTATTAAGGGCCCTGTCCTCTGCCCCTTCCACGCTGACAGGCTCACAGCATCATCAGGCTTGGCCACCCTCTCTATAGAAATTCTTCCTAATGGTGAGTCTGAACCTGCCCTGGCGCAGCTTTGAGCCATTCCCACACATCCCATCACTGGATCCCAGGGAGAACAGGTCAGCACCTCCCTCTCCACTTCCCCTGCTCAGGAAGCTGTAGAGAGCAAGGAGGTTGCCCCTCAGCCTCCTTTTCTCCAAACTAGACAAGCCCAAAGCCCTTAGCAGCTCCTCACAGACCATTGTATCCCGTCCTTCCACCAGCTGTCCTGCCCTTCTCCAGGCACCCTTGGAACCTTCCCATCAATCTGAAATGGTGGAGCCCAGACCTGCCCCCAGCACTTGAGGGGAGGCCCTGCCCNTTGCTGCACCCACGGTGGGATTTGCTGCATCCAGGATGGGATTTGCTGCAGCCAGGGTGGGATTTGCTGCAGCCAGGGTGGGATTTGCTGCACCCAGGGTGGGATTTGCTGCACCCAGGGTGGGGTTTGCTGCCTTCCTGACTGCCAGGGCACACTGCTGGCTGCCACAGAGCCTGCTGCCAACCAGCACCCCCAGAGCCCTCTCTGCAACCCCAGAGCTGCTCCAGTCCCTGTTTAGATTTGTGTCTAGCATTTCTCTATCCCAGGTGCAGAATCTGGCATTTTGACTTGTTATTTTCAAGTCACTGGTGATTGCCCAGTGCTCCACTCATCCAGATCCTTCTCTCTGCAAGGACTCTTGTCCCTCAAGAGAGTCAACAGCACCTCCCAGTTTTGTACAGCAAAAGTCAGACTATTTTCCTTACAAATTATAACAATTTTTTATTTCACTGAACTGTTTTTCAGAGACTAAAACTTTTTTTTTAAACCCATGATTAGCACACTTTACAGAAATGAAAGGAACTAAACCACCTATTATTAGCTGCTTGCTGAATACAGGCATAAGGATTTTTATTGTGTTGATAAACTGGTCTGCAAACTTTGTATCTCAGAGTCACAGAATGATTTGGTTTGGAAGGGATCTTTAAAGATCGCCTGGTCAACCCCCATGCTATGGGCAGGGATGCCTTCCATGGACCAGGCTGCTGAAAGCCCCATCCAGCCTGGCCTTGAGCACTTACAGGTTCCACAACTTCTGTAGGCAACTTGTGCCAGTGCCTCACCACCTTCACTGCAGAAAAACTCTTCCTTATGTCAAATTTAAATCTACCCTCTTTCAGTTTAAAACTCTTGCCCTTTGTCCTGTCACTACTTCTCAGTAAAAATTCTCCCTCTATCTCTCTGACAAGTCCCCTTAAACACTAGAAGAGTGCAATGAGCTTTCATCAAGGCCCTCTCTTCTCCAGGCTGACCAGTCTCAGCCCTTCTAGCCTTTCCTCAAGAAGGAATTATTCCACCCCACCGATCATTTTTGTGGCCCACATCTAGACTGGCTGGATCAGGTCCATGTTGCAGAATCACAGGGTCAGAATCACAGAATTGATTAAGTTGGAAAAGACCTTTGGGATCATCAAGTCCAACCTGTGACCTGACATCACCTTGTCACTCAGCCATGGCACTGAGTGCCACATCCAGTCTTTCCTTAAACACCTCCAGGGATGGTGATTCCACCACCTCCCTGGGCAGCCCATTCTAATGCCCAGTCACCCTTTTTGTGAAGAAATTCCTCCTAATGTCCAACCTAAACCTCCTCTGACACATCATAAGACTGTCCTATTGTCTTTCCTGAACTGAGGACTCCACAGATGGATGCAGAAATCCAGTGGGGTCTCACAGGCCTGAAGTAGAAAAGAGCAGTCATGTCCCTTGACCAGCTGGATACACTGCTGTTTATGCTCAAGTCCAATTTTTCACATACCAGTATCCCAAATTTCTTCTCCACTTAGTCTGTTTACCACCCAGCCCGTACAGATGCTGTGGATTTCCCAACGCCAGGGGCTAAGGCAAAAAATCAAACCCAGAAAAATTATACATCTAAATCAGAAGACCACATCTGTGTGGAAACAAAGCCTAAGAAATTTTTTTAAAGGAAACAAGCTGAGAAATTTGTGGAAAATGAGGATCAGAAAAACAACAGCAGTTAAACAGCATTAGTTCACAAGATTTCTGAGATATGGGCAAAATTTTCTAGAGCTATTCATGATTCATGTGCAGATGAACCTCTCTGTCGTTTTAGAAAAAGAGAGTTTTGTCGTGCACAGTTGTGTGAAATTGTAGTTTTCTCTGTGTAAGAAATTAGTTGCCAGTTGCAGCTTTGATCTAGAATATAACAGAAAAGAGGGTGGGGCTTGGCAGCTGAAATTCTTTTCTGTAATGCACTGAGCAGAACTAAGAGAAAACTGAGTGTAAGGAACATAAAGAACATACAGATCTTCTCAGAGCTAATAAATCCATGTCCAAACCTCACAAAAATTCTTAAAACTTCCTTGATAAACCACCAAATAGTGGTTTGTTTTCGTGCTTGCAAGCAATTAAATTCAGTCAAGTCTCTGCATAATTCCTTTGGGTTTCAGAGTTTGGAGGGTATTTTGGAATACTAGAGCAAACAGTGCTAAACTTCATGATTAATGGAGAAGAAGTCTGGCACTTGCTGTTTCCTATTTTCGGGGAACAATTTTGTCTTCTTTAATTTCCTTCATTCAGAGGCCTTTTAGATGCAATTGCAGAATAGTAGTTAAATAAGAGTTTGCTCTGAGGTTGTGGATATGGGATGTGATAGAGGATGAAGTCTCCCACTGAAATCAAGAGTGTCTTCTGTGAATGCAGCTGTGTAAAAGACTTTCAGGTGCTGCTGCTGGAACTATCTGTGTTTCTCACTGCATTATCTGAACTCTGTGTCTTAGATTCGCATTGAAAATACCTAGTCAAATACATCTACTTTGAATGAACTCTCTGCTGTGGTTCATTTCTCTTCCTTTCTGTACTCCTCTGCTCTCTCACACATGTATTTTTAGTTCTGTCCATCCTGTCCTTCTTCTGTGACTTACAATTACTTGTTATCATCTTTTAACAATTTGCAAGTATCTGCTTTATGTCAAGGCATGGGAAAACAAAACTGGGAAAACAATCTTCCCAAAAATGATTCCATTGGCAGCTAGAATTTTCTCATGTAACTGAAATAAGATACCTCTGTAAAAAATCACTGACAAAAAGACTTAAAACTGCTCTGCTGGTATAATGAAAACTATCCCTGTAATGAAAGCTCTATCTGTCATAAAATTACCCAATGACATAGGAGAGGGATTTCCTTTCCCTGGGAATGCTGGTAGCTTGTCATGCTAGAAGTTCAAGGACTTCTGGAAAATTATTTTTATCTACTGCCTAGAGGTGGCACAGAGAGACTGAGTGGCACCTCATAGATGTATACATGTCATGGTCTGGGCAGCAGTTATATTTTAACCTCAAAATGTGAAGCTATTACTGGTTTACATATAATACTCAGGGATAATGTGAATTATAATTTAATCAGTGGTTGGAGAATATGACAGTCTCCTGATATTTTAATCACTTGAGATAAATAATACAGAAAATGTCATTACAGAAATTTCCAAAAGAGCTCTGCCTTTTCCTAAGGTATGAGGGCTCCAAGTGTCCGAAAAGATAAGACAGTTTTCTGAATTTCTGTTAGTTTACATATCTCCCAAGAGTTTTCACACAGTCTCAGAAACCCAGCTATGTAACTTCTCTTTAACTTGAATTTAATTTCTTTTCATATTTATGTGTATTTTGAGGGATGCCTAAACAACCTGTGATGAGTGCTTTTTATAGGACTAAAATTACAAACTCCAAATACTCAAAATAACCATTGGGACTCCAAGCTCAAAAGAACCATTGGGACAACAGAAATGTTTTTCAAATAATTAAAATTCTGCATTTGATTATTATCAACTTGTGACTGCAATAAAGTATTACCACTGCTTGTAACAGGATATAAGCCTTGTACTGAGTTTCCAAGGCCTCAGAACAGAAGCTCGTCAGATTTGCACTGTCTGAATGTTCTTTGATCTGCTTGCAGTTTTGGTTTGCTTCCTTTTTTTGTGAGAGCAGTTTTGACAGGTTTTCTATGGCTAATTTATATTTCTTGTATTAATTGTTTCTTTTCTTGGTTGCAGGCCTGGAGCTGGACAAAACTGGTTTAGTAAAAAAGACAAAGAAACTGTCTGTGTGGAAGGTACTATATGTAGTAAACTCAGATGTAATGTAGAGCTACAGACTAGTGGAGAAAAAGCAAGGTGTAAAATTGTGTTAGGAAGCAGGCAAAAATAACTCCCAAGTGAACCCTAGAGGGATGAAGAAGCAGCTGTGGCATTCTTCCTGGAGAGGGACTCCAGATACTGAGGACTCACCATGACCCCACCTCCTTCACCTGGGTGAGACCATGCCCTTGGGGCCGAGGCAAGCAGCAGAGGGGTGAACACAGCACCAGGAGAATGGGAAGAACTAAGTGTGTGTGTGGAGCAATTAATTATTTATATAATAAATAATAAAAATAATGGTAATTTAGCATAAACATACACTTTCTCTAATAACTACATCTGAATTAATAATTCTTGAATGAGACTGTTAGCATTTCAGTTATGTTAATAGATTTTTTACTTTATAAATGAGATGTGTTTCATCTTTGTTGTAAATAAAGTTTTGTGTGAAACAAGGTTGGTGTACAGGCAATAAATTTCTGTCTGAAGAATACACCTTTCCTAGGACGCTTAGAGTTTTGGAACAACCCATACTATGTATAAGTGTTAATTTGCTATACTCAGCCATCTGGGAGGAATAATTCATCAGACTGTTTAAAAAAGGTAGGGGTGATATCACAAAAATGATAATGTTATATCCCTCTTTGCAATAAAACACTATTCGAATAAAGAATCACAACTCTACATGTTTGGTTTGTAAAGAGTTATGTATTTGCTACTTTACCACTAAAGGAGACAGTTCAACAACAACATTTCATTCTACATATTTCAACTTATATCTAACTAAACAAATTAAAATCTCAGATGTTCTTGATGGTATATATTTTTTCAGGGAGATTTTTCAACTGTGTCATGTATATATGTTAGCCTTCACTGGATAAGTATTTAATGCATTTTATTAAAAAACGTGATTAATGGGGTGTCTTGTTTAACAAATACAACATCACAGCCTAATCCAGGTTGGAATCCAGATCTGTAGTCCAATCTGTAGACCAAAGCAAGGTCAGACTGGATTGCTCAGGGCTTTATCCAATTGGGTCTTAAAAACCTCAGAGAGCTGAGTCTGCTAATACTTAGATTACACTTACTGGGTCTTGCCACTCATCTTAGTAAGGAGCCTGTCCCTCCCTTCTCAGTAACCTTGTGGGTGCTGAAGGCTGCTGTTAGGTACTCCTGAGCCCTTCTTCTCTCCAGTCTGAACAAGCATAGTTCCATCTGTCCATGGCAGTGTCTCTTCTCCAGCCCCTGATCATCCTGGTCACTCCCTGCCGAACCTGCCCCAGCTGATCCGTGCCTGTTTGGTACTGGAGGGCCCAGTGCTGGCCACAGTGCCTAATACAAAGGGATACCTGTTTTCCCTGAGGTAGTGGCTACCCTCCTGTTAACATGGCTCAGGATGTTAGTGGCCACAGGCTGGATGGTGCTTAGCTGGCTGCAGACGAATTCTTCCCAGTCTTCTTCAGCAGAGCTTCTGCCTTGCTGGTCAGTCCCCAGCCTGCTCTGTTGGAAGCAGCTGGTGTGTCCTGGGTGCAGGACTTGGTACCAGCCTTTGCTAGATTTTGTCAGGGTCTTGCTTGGCCCCTTTCCCCACCTGTTCTTGCAGAACTCCACCTCCTGTCCCTCAGCCCTGGAGCTCAGGCCACATGGTTTGGTGTCACTCACAAAATAGGTGAGAGCGCACTCTCTCTCCTCCCAGAGTTATTCACAGAATAGGAACAGCAAGGCACCAGAATAGACCCTGGAAAAACAGTCTTGTTAACAGCTTTTGGTAGGGTACAGAACACTAAGCACTACATTTCGATTCCAGCCAGATTTTCATCCACCTAATTGTTCACCCCTCCACCAAATGTACAAAAATTATGTGGGAGACCATGTCAGACATCCTGCCAGTCAGTGTATCCTAACTTCTTCTTCATGTAAGTAACCATTGCATTTTGATACAAAGTATAACAATTGGAAAGTAGTTACCCAACAGTACTAAAGGAATTCTGTATCAAACTCAGAAGAAAGGATTTAGATCTCCAAGAATCATACCTGACAGAAACTCTTTTGACAGTTTAAGGCTTTAAAAGCCTCTTCGGAAAATTTATTATGTTTGAAAAATATGAAAGATTCCTTATTGGTAAGAACATTTGGATTTGTTTGAAACAAGATTTTGATTACTGTTCAGTCACCATTAGGGTTACTTCTACACACACTAAACAAGAGTTAAATTTTTAATTTTTAACTGTAGGCCACATGTGTGTAAAAGATTAATCAGAATATGGTGCAAGTTGTATTACACAAACATTGACTACTCTGTTAAGATGTGAATAATTAAGTCCAAAGGAAGATGAAAAAATGTAATTTTCCAAACATCAAAATGAGGGCTGCCAAAAAAGCATTTGTGTGTCTTTAAATGCAGAATAGCTGTGTAAAGATTGGCATATGAACTAGTGAACCATTGACCCATTTCTCCCATTATTTCCTTTTCCACTTCTGAGTATGTCGCAACTATTGCACAAAGCTACTAGGGCAAGGTTTGGACTCCAGGAAAGATAGCCAAGGAAGGGGGAAAAATAATTTCTCTTCCTACCTATTTTTTGTAATCTAAGTACCTACTTCTGTTCTCCAAAGGCCTTAGGTTAGTAAGAACCTGTGTGTGTAGAAGTGCCTTTCTATGTTTTTCCACTCCTTCCTCATGAATCTGTTATGAAGTTTAGAGAGGTTTCTAAACAGGCTTTAACAAAGGGATTGTCTTAGCACTCCTGTCTGGAGTTCTGAGCTGCTCAATAGTGCCTGTAGAGAGGCTTCCTTTTTAACAGGCAGATAAATTATTGCTGCCTTTTATACGTGGTGGCATTGGAGATTAGAGTTAATGATCTCTCTGACAAGTCTAGTTATTTGCTGGATATGTATTTATATAATACCTCCCATTTTCCCATGTATTTGCTTTAGGAAGATTTATCAACACATTTTGTGGATTTCTGCCATTCAGAAGTTTCTGAAGTGCGGAGCTTAAAACAAACAGCATGGCTTCTAATATTTAAATGGCTTTTGTTGCCAAATTTTGTTTAAGACTATGGTGCTTTGGCAGACTGAGGTGTTGCCCTGGGAACACTGCTAAAGCCCTGAATGTTTCGCTCTTTCTGTCCTATTACAATCTGGAATGGAGGTATTACTAGGTTCATTAATGAAGGTTCACATTTCTCAATGTAATGAGATTTATGCTAATAGTCAGCTGTGTGTGCTAAACCTACTTAATTGTTAAGGCAATTTATTTTGTTGGCTGAGGAGTTTTGGGCCTATATTTCCATTTCCTTACTGTTCTGAAGTACCAAACATCCATTAGAATATTTTCTTGTGGCTTTACTTGTTTCAGTGTAAAACCATTGAAATTAAACAATGTTTTAAAACAGGAAGCTGAATTTCATTAATGTTATAGCTCTAATTTTTAATAATAATTTTTAATTAATAAATGCTTTCAACTCCCTTTTTCACTGTGACCCTTCAGTGATTGAGATCCATCAGCATCTCCAGAACCTTTAGCAGGAAGGCTCATTTCTCCTGCTGTGAACTTGACTGTGAACACTCAGGAAATGGGACAATCTTCTATTTTGGCCAAAACATTATGTTCTGCTGTAGCTGAGAATCACTGAATCGTATCTGTGGGAAAGGACCTCTGTGTGTTTGGAAGAACGCTACTCGGAACAAGGACAACCTGCAGTTGTTCACATTCAAGTGACATAAACAAAACTCGACCACAGCTCATTAAAAACGCAGCTGCCTGCTGCCAGACAGTGGGAGTTTCTTTGTGAGAGATCGGCAGGGGCAGGGCTGCTGCATGGCGTGGATGGGCACAGCAAAGTCAGCCACAGCTCAGGGCACCCGGGCAGGGCAGCGGCAGCGGCAGCAGTGGGACGTGCCAGCAGCCAAGCAGTCCTCAAGTGACAGCCAGGTAAGGAACCACCTCCCAGCTCAGTTTGGGAAATGCTTGTGACAGTTCAGGGAAGTGGTGGAGCCACCATTCCTGGGGATATATAAAAGGTGGACTTGAGTCAGTTTGGGGCATGGTTTAGGGACGGACTGGCGAAGCTGGATTACTTGTTGGGCTCGGTGACCCTAAAGGTCTTTTCCAAACTAAATGNACTTCGGCGTGAAGCACCTCTCCAGCGGCGACCTGCTGCGGGACAACATGCAGAAGAAGACAGGTGGGAAAGGGGACGGGGATGCGGATGTGTGCGCGGCGGCGGCGGCGATCCCTCTCCCCGTCCCCGCCCCACGAGCGCGGTGCCCACGCAGCCCCGNCTTGATTCTATGACTGAGAGGGGGCAGGGGCTGACGGATCAGGGAGCAGCCAGAACGGGCCTCCTGGGCGGAGCGGTGCGGGGAAGCTGGTCAGGGCCCGCTTGAACAGCGATGCCTAAATGCTGTCTGGTGCGACGTTCCAAGATGCAATTTGCTTTAGTTATCTTTTTATTATCGTTATTCATTAATCCCTCCTTCCCTCCCCCCCGTGCATTTACGTAAAGTATCTTTCCTTCCTGCTCCTGATTGACAGCCGGAGAAGCTGCCACTGCTTTTCCCTGGGAGTACCGGCCTGGGCTCTCCGCCGGGGCGAGGCGGCGCTCCCCGGGAAGGCGGCGCTCCTCCCGCGCCCCTGCGCGCCCGCGGCCGGAGCGGCAGCAGCACCGGCAGCAGCACCGGCAGCAGCACCGGCAGNTGTTTCCTTGTCTTGGGTGCTTTTCGTAAGCACCCAATGGTTTTTGTACGTGTTTCTAATAGATCTGATAGTTCATCATGGTTTCTCCAGTTAGAAGCATCTTAAAATAGAAAAATATTAATATTTTTTAACAGGCAGGGCAAGAGGAGGGGTTTTGGGCAATCAGACTGTTTTGGATGTTCATTTGATGGCTAGAGGTAGGGGTACCTAAAATTGTTAACAGCTATTCCAAAACTAGGCCTAGTCCTGAACTGGCGGGCATAACATAGTGATGCTTTCAAAAAAAAAGGGGAAAAATTTTCAAACTGCATAGCTTTTAAAATTATTGTTGTCTTATGAGTTCATATCATGCTTAACTTTCAGCATGGCCTGTATTTACATACAGTGATGCTTATACTAGGTAAAGATATGAATTATTCTTGCTGTATAGTCCTAGTTTGACCTCTGGCCCCAGCTGAGATACTGTCCCTCTCTCTGGTGGATTTTTAAAAGGATGGAAGGTTCCCTCTGGACTTCCACATCTGCCTTTCTATATGGTGGGGTAAAAAACCTTGTAAGAACCATCTCAGGCTGCAAGTGATGAAGTGAGAGTATTATTATTTCCAGCAACTTAAAATTGTAGAATATTATATTCACTTGTGAGTATCAGTGTAGTATTCTTTGGTAACTGGCAGTCTTAGTTTTGGAATACTCACAACCATGTTTGAAGGTCAAAATTCATCTGTATTGTGAAATCAATTGTGATGTGATTTCCTCATGTCTTCACACAAATTCTGTTTCCTCAGTAAGGTAAACTCACTTGGTACAGTGACTGACTTTACTATAGTTGATATCCATAAATTAGGGATTTGCTAGGAGCATACCCGTGCAGACATAGCTCATTATATTCATGCTATTTCTATTTGGTTGCACAATCATAACTTTTTATTTACAGAGGGTCACAAAGCTGTTCTGTTTTGAACTTTCAGTGTAAGACCTGGTGGGTAGCCATTAAAAAAATGAAGGAAATGTGTTATTTTACCAAGTGCTTTGAGGTTTACAATGTTTACTAAATATTTTAGGTTTTGTGTAAGACCATAGAGCACCAGAATCATGCTGAAGGTTGTGTGAGAAGAGGAAATTGCAAGTACCATATTGCTTGAATTGAGGAGGGACCCTGAAGTGTTGGAGAGAGAAGTGATTGTGCAAAGAATCCTAGGTGGGTTGGACTGGGAAGGAGAGCAAACGTGTGAAATGGAAGTTTAGCAGACACATTAAAACCCAGAATATGAGGAAAGAAGTCAGCAGACAGTTTAAGAGATGAAGTTTGCTACAAGTTAGCTAGAACAGAATTTACCAGAATCTGCTATACAGTTTCTCATTCACCAGTAAATCCAAATGAACCTCTATTGCAATTTCATTGAAAGTCAGTCACTAGTTACAGAAACGGTTTGCAGAGGATTGAAATGGAGTATGAGGTATCAGGACTAGGTAGTACATTGAAAATAGGAGAACAACTGAGAGGAAACTCAGAGAGCCTCGATAAGTTCAGTCAAGGCAGATTCATGAGTTTTGATTATTATAGAAGAGTCATGCAATTTCCAGTTCTTTGGGAAATGAGTTACACTAAGACAGGCAGTTAAAGCCCTTGGAAAATTAGATTTAGGTAACAGTAGTTATACAGTGCAAATTTTGTATTTGCTTTCTTGTGAAAATGGACATTGTTGAAAAGTTCTGTTGAAGATGAGTCCTTATCAAGTTGCAGTTATTATCATGTTCTGCTGCACAGTGGAGAGTCTGTGACCACCTCTCTAATGTTATGGTATTTATCGTCTGATTATGGCTAGAGCTTGATTGCTGTAATGTGGTTAGAACATGCCAATCTTTTGTAAAACCATGGAACATGGATACCTGTTGTCACTTAGAAAGTAAAGAAACCTGTATTACTTGTATTTCTGAAGATTAACATGCCTATAGAGGTTTCAGACCCAACCTGAAAAAATCGAGAATTAAATAAAACCTACAAAACCCCATGAAATCCCACTCCCAACAGCAGGGGTGGAAAAAACCCCCTATGATCTAGTGTACCAACTTTTTGTCCTAATATATGACTATTTGGGTATGGTTGTGCCTATTTTTTTCCTTCTGTAAGAGTGACTTTCTAAATGATCTGAGTTCTGTAGAGAAGGGCAAAAGGCAGCATTTTCAAGCTCTGTTGATCTAATAATAGCTTGCCATATTCTAAATCTTTCTGGGCCCAAAAACTCATGAGTCTTTCCAAAGTAAGTTAGAATTGTTCCCTCTGAACTTTGCCTTGAGCATATTTTTAAATCATTGTGGCTAGAGCAATGCTGCAACATAAATCAGTAGCAGAGCTAAGCATCAAGTACACATTACACTATCTAGATGGGATTTATTCCTTCTTCCAATCTACTTTTGCAGGGTACATGGTTCAAAGCACACAAGAATAATAAAAGAGGTATGAAGAAGGGAGGTAGGGAAAAGAAGAGACACTTGGTACCCCGGCAGACAGTCACCTTCTTTCCAGTTCGTGATGTGCTGGAGGACTCAGGCAGCACAGTCTGACTCTTTCCATATAGTGAACATTATTTGGAGTCTGGCCAAGGTGCATAGTGTCTGTTTCTAAATGGTCTTTGTACTTTTCAAAGCCTGACTACAGATATTAACAGGCAGTAAGGGGAAATTGTTCCCCTTTTTTTTTTTCTTTTCTCATCACCAAAGCTACTATTTGCATTATTTGGGGGCATGGACTGCTTTTCAATTGCCTCATCTGAAGAAGGGTCTCTGTCCTGTAGCACATTCCATGCACTGAGTGATGGGACTGGCATTTGTCGTTCCTTCCTGCTGAAAGTGGCCGTATACTGTGTGGGTATGTCAGTCCATCCCATTTTCTTTTCTGTTTAGTTTTCTGTAACTAGATCTGAACTGGCTGCAAGTAAAGGCTTCTGCAGATCCACAATAAAACCAGCCTAGCTGCTATTCTGGGTGACTTAACATAATTGGGTAATTGTTTTATAAATGAAAGATATGGAAACTTCGTGCCTTGGACACAACCCAGGCAACTGAAATTCTTCCCGGCTATACCCATGATTTGGGTGAACAACAGCATGCTACTGCCTGCCATGTAGAAGCATGGTGTGATAGCTGGAGCTGTGATGCATGGATGGAATTTTAGTGAGCCAGGAGAATAAATGACTGGTACTAAAGGTTAGTGACTTCCATGGGAAAATACTAGTGTCTGTGTGCTCCCATAAATAGTGTACAATATCTATAAACATCCTCTTGCAACTCTAGTAATCATAAAAATACATATCTGGCAAGCGTGCCCCACTGCAGACTGCTTTCTTAAATGCCAAAGGCATTTATCCTCGTAATGAAGCCTAAGTGTAAGTTAGTAACTGGCCACTAAGCTGAGAAAATAACTTTCTTTTCAGGAATTCTGAGGGCTGATATCTTAATAAACTTGTATCCTTTATATTTCTTATTTTGAAGACTCTTGCCTAATGGCCTCTCCTCATTTTAGTTTTTGGAGCTTCATATTTCAAATACATTTTAGCAAACTTACTGAGAGGGTGTGGGGATAGAGGTGTGTTTTGCCCTGTTGCCATCTGTGAAACTACAGATGGAACAAATTAATCTGATACTTATTTGCATGGTCAGATCCTAGTTGATCATCCGTTTTTTAATTTTGGCAAGCATGTTGTCTGTCTTGTTTACAACTTTTCTGCGTCATCCCGATCAAAACATTTTTTTTTGCAGGCTTGTGGGCTTTTTTTCACTTGCTGGAGGTCAGAGATAGTGTAATACAACTTTTACTTTTGCAGAGGTGGGAATCCTTGCCAAGTCCTACATTGATCAAGGGCAGCTTATTCCAGATGACATCATGACACAACTAATGTTGAATGAGATAAAAGGTCTAGACCAGCACAACTGGCTGTTGGATGGTAAGTTAGCAGGTTGGATATCACTATATATGGAGAACAAATCTGCTCTGGAAAACTTGGGACTGCTTTGGTCACTGGTTGCCAGCTTGTTGTGAAACTTTCAGCAGATAGTCTGCCCTAGTTTCTTCAGCTGACAAATGCTTTGGGTGTATCCTGCCTTCAGAACATTACAGGGATATTTACCTCATGTTGAAAAGGGTAGTTCAACATTCCAGAAAAAATTCAAAAGTGGCAATGCTGGTATTTTTTATGATAATTTGTGTCATACTTCCCCATTAAAATATGCATTGAGAAGTTTCTTTTTTAAAGTCTTTTCTTATAAAAGTCCTTGGGGAATGGAAAACTTTTGAAGGATGGGGCTTTGGAATTATTTAAATAATAAGCAAAGTAGGAAAGTTATGCAGTAACAGGGTAAGTATGGAAAAGTACTGCAGCAGTGCGGAGGGTAATAAAAACCATTACTCAATTGCCCTAAAAGGTCTCCTTCATTTGCTGTTTGGTTCTGTTCTCTGGAGTGAACTGTTCTGCAGTTCTGCAGTGTAAGCTCATTTCTCCAGCATTCACACTAGAGAGAAAATGCATTTGCTGCTGTCTTCGTGAACTGGATGGCTCTTGGTATTCCAGCCTGTGGGACTACAGTTGGATGCCCAGCACAAAAATAGTGTCTGGGCTGGATGCATATTTTTTCATGCTCTAGTCACAACCTATCTCAGTAGATAAAACTAAGAAGTTATTGGTGTGGCTTTCTATTTAGAGGGAGTAAAAAGTCTACAGTGGTCTCTGTCCCTTATTATAGTTGCTTTATTATACTTGCTCTGACATTGAGTGATCTGTTCTGGTGGCTTTAGTCACAGTTGGGTTCCTCCCTGAGATAAAGGCTTCATTCCCACAGTGTGAACACAATGAAACCTAAACAACAAAGCAAAGAATGGCAGATCTTGGGTTTTTTTATTTAGTTCCAGGTCCTGTGTACACACAGTTCAAGTCTTGTGTATCTGGATGTGTAGTTGTGCTGACTGGCAGCTCTCAGCAGGAGGATTGTGTCGAGACCATAAAAGAATAAATCAATTTCTGTTGCATGTTAACGTGCTCCTGCCTTTAAACTTTTGGAGCAGAAATTTTGTCTGCATCAGCATTTGTAATGAACTCAGTGAATTACACTAGGGATAGCTCTGGCATAATGGGCTTTGCAGGAACAACACTGTTCTGTTGAAATATGTTAACCCGAAATCTTTAGTTTGGTAACTGCAATGCAGAACAAACAGACAGGGTCAGCTAGCTCAAACCAGAATTGCTGAATTTCTTATATACTCATTTAACCAAATACCCATTTACTGCCTTACGATAGGTTAGTGGCTTCTAGATTCATAGCAGATGTTGCAGTCTGAGTTGTATGTGTCTATGGGTATAATGCATTAATATTTATGTGCTGTATAATCTAGAGCACTCTTCTCTGTGTTCCTGGAATCTTCATAATTCATCACATCTTGCAGATCTTTGTCTGTATCGAGAAAACACTATGTAGAAAATGCCAGGTCAATTTCAATGAAATGCTTTTGTAAAGGCACTTCAATTTGTTGAGGAATTTTCTCATTATTCAGTCCCAAGAAAACTCATTTTCCAGCTGCATAACTTAGAAGCATGGTGGCTGCTAATAGTAAGAAAGAACAGCAGCTCTTGAACACTGTTCAACAGAAATGCTGAAGACCTGGCTCTTCCTCTGCTCTTAACATTTAGAAGCACCTCCGTGAGATAATGTGAATGTGTGAGAAATAGGATGAGGGCAGCTCATGACTGTGATGCAAACCAGGTGCAAGAGACTTAATGCACAAGCAAGCACTCTGTCCAAGTTAATCAGCTCCTTCTTTTTGTAATGTTTTTCCTTACTCATGCAATGGACAGATGAACCAACATCATGCAAGAGTTTCTTAAGTTTGTACCTATCAGTACTTTATGGGGAAGTTTACTTGCACAGTATGATGCAAATTACAAGCTACTGAAGAACATGAGACTATGACAGAGCTTTTTGAGAGGAGGATATATAGGTGAGAGGTGAATATATGATGCAATAGCATGTTCTGCAGTAGCTTTGACTACTGAAGGTCTTGTGCTCAATTTTTAATTTTAAATTTTTTGTGGAGACCTTGGCTTTCTTGCTCTTCATTCCCACTGCACCCCTCTTAAGTTCCACTGTATTTGTCAAATAATTTAAGGCATGGAGTAGGGAGTCACAGAGTTCACGGGGCAAAATGCAGCATCTAAAGTGAAGAGACAAGTGCCTGCTCAGCCTGAGTGTTCTCACAGTCATCATATCTGAAGACAGTTTGATACGCTTAAACTTTTAGAACCCTTCTAAATCCTGGACTGCCTCTGGTAAATGTATTTGGCTTACTGCAACCGAATAGAAAAGTTTTGTAACGGCCACCACTTTAAGCCAGACTTAACACAGCTGTGAAAGTAAGAGATGTCACAAGTGTTTCTAGGTTGTTCTGACTTCTGAGTGAAACTTTTCGCTGGAGCTTTTATTATTCCAAATTTGTATAAAGTGCTTTTATGCAGTGTAGTGATATGTAGTATATATGAATATGGGGTCTCTTTGCACTTGTTTGTTGCGCTTTTGGGAAGGTGATTAGCTGAAATGAAGAAATGAAAGCTGGAAAGCATTTAAAAAGTCAAAATGCCACAACATACTGAAAGATATGGGAAAATCTGGTATCTCTTCAGTCTTTACAGAATATGGCAATGCTTTTTGAGTTTTGTTCCATCTAACAAGTATTTTCTCTAATGACTCAATTCAGGCAATTTTTGCTGTAACTCTGCTTTTGGAATTTGATGAAGTTGTTTCCTTTAAAAAGGTTTCCCCAGAACAGTTGCTCAGGCAGAAGCCCTTGATAAAGAATGTCACATAGACACTGTGATTGACCTAGATGTGCCATTTGAGACCATAAAGTGTCGGCTTACAGCACGCTGGATCCACCCTGCCAGTGGCAGAGTCTACAATCTGGAGTTCAGTCCTCCCAAAGTGCAGGTAAGCAATACGCATTCGTGTTGGCACTAAAGTGCTGCGTTGCGTTTGCTAGCTGCAGTAAAATACTGCATGCATATGCTGTTTCAAAACACAGCAGCTCTGAAGAAAAAGGCTAATTTCATTTCTTGGGAGCACAGAATCCTTCTGGTAACACCCTGCTGGTGTAAGGGTATGTCAGTGACCTGGTAGAACCTCAAGCTGGTGGACAACATATTTGTCCCCCTGCAGAGCAGAACACCACAGTGTTTTGTAATCTCTTGTTAGAGCTGTTCACTGATCTGGAATACTGTCTGCCTTGCACACTGGCACAGGATCTGGGCATGGTCTTAGCCTGCTGGCAGCCTGTACAGTCCACAAAAAAAGCTTTCTTTTCCTTCCTCCAGAGCAGTCATACTTTATACATAGGAAACACCAAACCATCAGTCAGAGGAATCCACTTAATGCTTTCCTTGTGTTTATATTTAACCAGGATGGGTATTTTCAAGGGAAGAGCTGCTGTACTGCAAAACTGGATGTAGAAACTTTCAAGTCAGGGAAGTTTCTCAACAGATTTAAGCACTTATGGCTTGAGATATCCTAAAGAGGAACTTAAAGACTGTACATTGTTACCTTAATTTTGTTTTACGAGCAGGGATTTGTTTTAGGGCAACTCAGCTTGAACTGTATTTCATCCTTAACTCTAAATTACTTAGCTGTTGTGGCATCACATTTCACCTGGAAGCTCTATTAAGTTACATCAGAAGCACAGCAGGCCCTGTAGTTTTTGGATTTCAGTGTTGCAGGAAAAGAGGCCAGCTTGAAATACCAGGTAAGCACTGGAAGCAAGCACCTGAAAATATTGCCTTTGTTTTGTTTAAAACAAGGTGTTTAAAATCATGGCTTCAGCTGCTAGAGCTTTGCTATTAGGAACTGCTTTACCTTTCATTAATTAGCAGACTTACCACAACACAATGGACTGCAATGGACTTAAAGTGAAAACATGAAATGGAGCTAAACAGGTGAAATAGAGTTGTCTCTATTATCTTAACAGACCTGCAAAATGCTTACTTACTTAGTATGAACAAAAATTCACACATTAGGTCTTTACCTCTGTAGACAAACCTTCAGATGACTCTTATGCCATTTTTTGTACAGATGTTGCTAAATGATAATTCTTTCATTTTGCAACTTAAAATCAAAGGGCCATGAACTCCTTTGTCCATTTTAGTACTGTCAAATGAAGGTCCAATTGGTCTCATTTCCTAGTATACAGGAATGTATTAACAACAATATTGTTTTCCCCTTGTATGTGAAGGTTTTTGTACATATTCCCTATATTTTATGAATGCTTCAGAGAACAAATTAGTCAAGTTACTATGATCTAGTATTCACTGGCAGTACTGAGAAAATATTTTTAACTGACAGACTGTTTTACTGGAAAGTCAACAACTTACTTTCCAGATAAGAACACAGGCAGCAGCCTCTCTCTTTATAAGGAGAAATCTACACCCTGATTAAGATGAAATAGATCATAATTTAAACAGAAAATCACACAAAGCATGCTTAAACCGAAGTAAGAAGTGTACTCCAGTGTTTGCTTTTAACCACTATTAGGGCATTGACGATGTCACTGGCGAGCCACTTGTTCAGCGTGATGATGACAAGCCAGAGACTGTCAGCAAGAGGCTGCAGGCTTACGATGCACAAACAAAGCCTGTTCTACAGTATTATCGGTAAGCAGTAAAATCTTCCATATTCCAAAATCTTACTGTGCACAGATCTCTCCGGTTACAGAATACATTATACCACAACACTGAGTGTGGTGTGAGTAGCTGTGGTAGCTTTCAAGAACTCAGTAAGAAATCAACCCAGTAGAACGAGTATAGTTTTCCAGTGTTATATGAGACCTTCTGGAACCTGTGTGGTAAAACAGCCTGTCACTGCAGCCAGCTACATTTAGTGTTATAAAGAATGCTGTGCATTATTCCGTACATCATAGTACTGTTCCGAGCAACAGCTCTGGTGGGTGAGGTAACAGAGACAGCTCCTTTTTTTGCAGGAATTTACAGTATTTTGTTTTCTGGATGTATAAGTAGAAGCCCTTCTAACAAGTGCAAGCGGTGAGGAAGTGATACACAAGGAGTTAACGAGGATTTAGATGTGGCTATTCTAAGAACAGAACTACGATTGGACCCAGCTAGCAAGACTCTTTGGGAATAAGTAGCTAATTCAGAATTGTCATTTGCAGTGTGGAGTGAAAACAAATTACTAGTTGTTTTAAGAGTCAAAATTATACACAATGTTTCTCTTAATGTAAAGCTGCAAGTATCATACTGCTAATATAGATATTTGTAGGTCACCATGTGAGCTTTAGTCTTACCTTGCCAAGATAAAGAAATCAAACTCTGACAACATCAATGAAATGATTATCCTTTTTGTATTTCCATATTCACTACCATTCATTGTATTGTTCCAGGACTGTTGAGCAGAAAACTAGAAGCTCTATCTTTAGTATGGCTAGGTTTTAAAGAAGTTTTTCTAGATTGACAATGATATTCCCGATTTTGTTAGATTTCAGAAGTGAAAATGCCTCAGAGCACCCCAGTAAGACAGACACCTAAGCAGTTGTTATTACTGGTAGTAACATACTTGACAGATAAAATGAGCTCCCCCAACTAATTCAGAATAACTTACTTGTGCCTGGTTATTTTGCTTGTCCTGATGCACGTTCTTTGATCCATGAGGGGCAACTTTATAATACTTGGGTTAGTCACAGTCATCTGGACAATGGCTGTACAGCACATGCTATGTGAAGATATTGCTACTTATCTTTACCCTGTTTATGATTAAGTGCTCTGCAGACAGGCACCAGTCTTGTGAACTGATGTGGTCAACAGCTAACTGTTTGAGGAACAGAGCAATGAATATCCAGCCTACCTTTCCAATGCTACAGCTGTTCTTGGTGTTACATCACATGCGTATTTTCACACTCCTGTCAGGGTAATCTTCAAGTGAGGTGGAGATGTTAGAACAATTAAACAATTTGACATCTGTAATGCTTTCTTCTTTTTCTTCCTCAGGAAAAAAGGGCTATTGAAATCCTTTTCTGGAACAGAAACCAATAAGATCTGGCCACATATCTATGCTTTCCTTCAAACCAAGTTGCCAGATGTGAGCCAGAGAAATGGTGCCATTCCCAGGTGAAAATGGGTCAAACTTCTGTTCATCTGTCATAGCTCACTTCTGATTACATGAGATTCAGCAATCAAGGATTTGTCCAAGTAGTCTACCAGACTCATCAATAATTAAAGTCCAATGCTGTCCTTAACTTACATTATGATTAAATTTTGTTGCTTGTGGTTATAATTTTAATGCTGTAATTTTTATATTAAATACACCTAATTTTAAAAATACAGTAACTGTCTTTAACAAAAGCAGGTACTCTTGTGTCTCTTACTTGGAAAATACATCTGCAATACTGACTGGTGAAGGAAACACATTTCAGAATACAGCTTAATTAGAAAATGCACTGACTGATTTAGTCAGTAAATGAAGCAATGACAAAGACATGAAAGCACATTTCTTGAACACGTGCCTAGCTGGAGCTAGCCAGAAGCTGTGAAGAACCATGATCACTGGTCTGCAAAAAGCCACTTCAGACCAGAGTTGGTATGTATGGAAATTGATCTTATGGGAAGGGTTAGCTTCTTGTATGTTTGCTTTGCACAGATGTGAGTTGATTTTGCTCACCATAAATTACACTCAGTACCAGGGCAAATTATCTAAGCAAGTATTATGTTTATATTTCTGCCCTCGGAGCAACTATCTTGCAGGCATGGGAAATGGAGTTTCAGTGATGTGTAACATAACTGGTAAAGCCTCTGTCTTTGTGTAACCTGTAAGACTTCATCAGTAAAAAGACAGCAGATACTGAACAAAGACTAAGTGTAATCTGGTAAACCTGTAGCTAGATGACCTTGACCAGTGAATGTGTCTTTTCTACTAACTTCGAAAACAAGTGCTCACTGATGCCAGTGCCATGATTTTGAGTGGTCAAAATATTAACTTTGGCATATTACTGTAGCAATTTTTGTTGTAGCAATTGGACTGGTTTTCATGAGATTCTTGTCCCTGACAAGCTCTTGTGTTTATTCACCAGGTAACTGGAAATACAAACCTCTACAGTCCACACTTTTTAACAGCTCAGGGAATGCAAACATTGCTGATTTTCAGTGAATCCTCCCAGCCCTATTTAAATGCTCATCAGATTGGGAGTTTCAAGAGTCAGCAAAATCTGAGGAACAACTATATCTAGGTCATGTCTGAAGTAGCTGTGTCCTAGTAATGCAGGTTCCAATCTCCTTTAGCAGTGACTGTAGACAGTTACAGAGCTGTGGTGTTGACATACCTTGAACTGCATCTGTATATCCAGTTTTAGCATTATGAATATTGAGACACATGTGAGTCTGAGATGATTATTGCAGAATTTGAAAAGTTTTCCCCTTACTATAAATGAATAATATAATCAGCAGCTATCACTACAATCAGTTTTCCTTTCAATTAAAGAAAGCTTGCCAAGAAGGTTGACCACTTGTACTGTCCTCTTGAGGAAATGTCTACATATTAGAGTGAGAAACCCTGATTTGCTGCTTGTATTTTTATGTTTTGATTTCAATAAAAAAACAGTGATTTTTTTTGCCATACATAAATTTGAGTGAGCCAGAAGGAGCAGGGGGAGGGAATCTCCTTATCATTTGACACTTATTTCTACACCATCTAATTTTATCCCTTTAGAAACTTAAAAAATAACTTCTACTGTGTTACAGGTTGCTAGGTCAATGGCTCTACTGCTAAGGGTAGCAGTTGCAAGACACAGTGCCCTTACTACCCCTGCATCCAACAGTCAGTTAAAAAACAACCTGAATGACAAACTTGTTTTCCTATAGGTTTCCCTCAATAATTAACTAATTATTAAGGAGGAGGCAGTGTTTACTTATCCTTTCTGGAGTAGTGTTTACTTATCCTTTCTGGAGTATCTGTCAAGCTTAACCAGAGGCAGCAGAAATTTGTATTTTTTGTCTCAAATTTGGATGTGGGACAGAAATACTTCTTGCCCTTTTCAGTTTGTCTGCAAAAAAAAGGCTAGAGAGCAGAAGTCATATGAAAAGACACTTCTATGAGTGGATCTGGTATTGCATTGGCACTAATATTCTGGTATATTCAGCAGACTTCTCTGCATCTTGGCTGCAGGCAAAGCTGAAAATTACTGGATTCTATTTCACAGAATCATAGAATCTTTAAGGTTGGAAAAAATTTCCAAAAGCATTAAGTTCAACCTCTGACCGTCACCACCTATGTCCAGTCATTTCTTGAACACTTCCAGGGATGATGACTCCACAGGCAGAAAATGCTTGACAATCCTCTCAGTAGAGAAATTCCTCCTGATGTCCAACCTGAACCTCCCCTGGCACAGCTTGAGACCATTTCCTCTTGTCCTGTCACTTCTTAGCTGGGAGAGAGGCCAAACCCCAGCCCAGCTACACCCTTCTTTCATGCAATTTTAGAGAATGATAAGGTCCCCCTGAACCTCCTTTTCTCCAGACTAAACACCCCCAAATTCATCAGCTGCTCATCATAGGACTGGTGTTCCAGACCCTTCCACAGCTCCATTGCTCTTCTCTGGACATGCTCCAGCACCTCAATGTCCTTCTTGGAGTAAAGGGCCCAAAACTGAACACAGGATTTCAGGTGTGGCCTCACCAGTGCCAAGTACAGGGGGACAATCCCCGCCCTGCTCCTGCTGGCCACACTATTGCTGGTACAGGCCAGGATGCAATTGGCCTTCTTGGCCACCTGGGCACACCCTGGCTCAGGTCCTTTTCCTGTGGGCCGCTTTCCAGCCACTCTGCTCTAGCCTGTGGCACTGCCTGGGGTTATTTTGCCTGAACTAAGAACTGGAGGTAGGCTGTGATCACTGAACTTTTGAAATCAATATGCCTTCCAGGCCTTATGTACAATCAGAACAATTCAATAATAGATATTGAATCCACAGAGTGTGTACTGATACCATTATCTGAGGCATAAGCTGTCTGTGTTAGTCTTCCAATTGCACTATACATTTTTATAGACAGACCTGCTGTAATAGGAGGAAGTTAAAAATGGACAGTAGAGTTTTAGAGTGCAAAGTTCTGTGGAAGGCCTTGCCTAGAAAATGTATTTGGATTTCCAGCTTCTCAAATATGAAGCTTTTAATGGTTTTCCACCTAATGTTTGAGTTGACAATGTCAGAAACCCACTTGGGTTTAGTAGCATATGAAGTACCTTTCAAACACTGCATGACACCTCACCCTGTATGACCTGCAACAAAGCTTTTTTTTAAACTGGTCTTAGCCTAACCCTTGTACCTCAAGGTCCCTTCATGAACTACCACTACCATAACAAGACTTGGTTTTAAAAAAAAGAATATTAAGTTAGCCTGATGAACAAGAAGAGAATCAGACTCTCAGAAATCAATACAACCCAGCACTCATTTGTAGACAAGTGTCACTTATGTCTTAGGATTAAACCAAGTTATGTTTAATGAAAGTACAATATAACATTTAAATCCCCTTCGTAGAGGTAGAAAGCCAGTGTTTTAATCTAATCCATTCAGATCAGAAATACTGATACCAGATACTGATTTATTGCTATTAGTGATAACCAAATTTGAGAGCTTATACTGTCAGCAAGGTAGCATGAACACAGTTGCAATATCTCCAATATTCAGAGTAAAACATATCCACATCTGTAGTAAGACAATAGCAGATTCTACCAAGAATCTGCTGCTTCTTGTAAACATTGTGTTTGTGCAGATGTTTAATTTCTAGTCATGAAAGGCAAGGTTAGTAGCAGAAAACACATCCAGTTTCACATTCGGCAATGTAAGAACCCTGCTCTTCAAGGACACCTAAAAACCTAGCAGCACATTTCAAACAATATTACAAGGTTTTTTTTTTTAATTACCCACCCTTCAAAGTCCCTCCCCCCCAAACCAAATAAAAACAACAAAAATCTGACACGAAAAATAAAGTGCAGTACCCAGAAAAATAAGTGTCAAGAAAATAGCCATGTTTGTTTCTTTGGGAAAAAATAAAACCAAAGGGGAAAAAAAAAGAGTACTTGGCCTCAGTCTTAAAAGCACTATAATGTGTCCATCATTTTTGATTCTTCTTCATCTCTTTGTATCACAGAGTTGAAACTGCAGACATCTGTGTTTATGGAACCTTGTAGATCTCCTGTGTTCTGCAACAGATGAAAATTTGACAGCTTAATGCTCCGCAATTGGATACATGGAGGGAGAAACAGAATGAAAGAGAAACAGAGAAGACTGTTTGCAGTGTCCATCTTATGATGACACAAATTTGCAATAGAAAGGAAATAAGGTCTGAAAACATCATCAACCAGTATTATGTTACTGCATCAAGAATTTTTAGAATTTGCTACCATAGTTTGTATTTGGTCTTAATATTTCTAGCACCTTAATGTACATTTACATAAAATTCAGCTGTTCGATCTTGCCTCTGAGAGGTACTTCAATCAAATTATTTCAAACAACTACTTTCACTTGTGACTCCTTTCCTAATTTTTGACAACCTTTTGTGTCTTCATTCCAGAATGTGGCCATAACTGGAACTGTAAAAAACACCTAAGCATCCTCAGTTTCCTTTTATCACAAAGGGAGACTTTTCTTAGGCTTGACTTCTCTTGCCCAGAGAAGTTATGGGGTCTCTGGCAGTGCTCAGGGCCAGGCTGGATGGGGCTGCAAGCAGTCTGGTCTCTGAAAGGTGTCCCTGCCATGGCAGGAAGTTTGAAACCAGATGATCTTTAAGGTCCCCTCCAACTCAAACCATTCTACAATTCTGTGACCTACTTGACTGATCCCATGATTTTACACTGCTTGTGGTGATGACTGGGAATACAGTTCCAGGATCTGATCAGTTTTATCATGCAGTGTTTATTTTAGCCATGAAAATGTAAAGACACTGAACAAACCACAAGCTTTTGACCTTATGTCGATGCTGCGTGAATTTCAGCAATTTCTAAAAACAAAGCCCATATATGCCTTACGTATTAATAATACTGTATGATATATCCCAAGTACTAGCAACTCAAGAAATAATCCTCTTTATATCTCAGAAAGGTACAGCTTCTCTAGGCAGGACCTAATCCTACTTTAGTTAAATTAAATTTTAGAAATAATAAACCTACCTGTAAAAAAGATGTCCACTCTCCCACACAGCCAGGGCTGACATTGAGATCATGGAGTAACATAGCTTGAAAGCCATGCGATTGTGACCAGATTCTCACTCTTGTCTTGAATGCTTCAAGTTCATTTTTAAAGGCCTCAAAGTAGCCTTCTCCTGTCTGCAAAGAGGAAAATTAAATATTTGTTCTTCAGACAGATTTACTTTCGAATTGTAAGCATACACAGTGCTGAAAAAAACCCCATGCAGTAATTACATGTTATACCTTTTGGGGAATAACAACTCAGGAATAATGTTAACCAATTTAAAGTTACATTTCAGGCAGATTTCTTTTTAAGACAATCTGTAGCATTTATATGCACAAGTAAAGTAACTGGTTTCTCTGACAATATGTAAAACTAAAGCTAATTTTAGCATTTTGTTTATTCCAGAACTCAGAAGGTATCCTTTTAACAGGTGCCTGTTGAAGCCCTTGAGTCAAAAGTAAAGCATAAACTGACTCACATTTTAACTACATTTATTTAGGCAACACTAAGATCCTTTAGAGTCTTGAACAACTGAACAAAGTCTACAGAAAATCACAGTTTCAGTTTTCCCACCTTCCTCCCGCACAGCTCTGGACTGCCCTATTTCAATCATGAGAAAAGGACACTATTTATATATCTGCCCCACTGTAAAGGACAGATGAAATGGAAAAGTTGTGACAATATGTAACTACACTTTGAAAACACACATGTAATTGTCAAAATTTTAAGACCAGTCCATGTTTGCTGTTGTTACTTGGCTATTACTTGTCTGTAACACACCTGCTGTCCCCCTGCCACATCTTGCTTTCCACCTGCAACAAGCAAAATCCACTAAGCTTTCATTTTCAGAACTGGAATTATAATGAAATATTCTGTCTAGAACATAATTGCTAACAAAACACTTTCCCATAAGCCTAAACCAGCCAATAAATTATTTAGCCTCATATGTTTAGGAAGAAGCCCTCTCTTAAACACTGGTCTCTTATACCGTCTCAAGGGTTTCTAACATTATTACCCACACTGACTTACTTTGGCTTTTTGGAAAAAGAGACGAAAACATCCCCTTGGATCCACATTGCAGCTTCTGGCAATTTCTATAATAAACTGCATTACAACTGCCTGGTGTGCTACTTGCTCCATCAGAGCTCTTTTCTGAAAAAAAGAAAAGTTGAGGTTCTTTTTTAAAGAAGTTTCCAGTGATTAGATTTCTAAAATTCAGCAGAATTACCTTTTGCTCCAGTTCCTAAGCAGATGTGAACTGATGCTTACAGAAGCAAGACGACTCATAATTAGCTATAACTAGACATAAATGCGACAACACACCATCAATAAAATGGAGAGTGCTGGAAAAACAGTTAAATAGCTAATGAAGAAGCTGGTCACCTTTCTACTGTGCAAGTGGGAAAATGTGTGCTTCCAAAGATTTAAACATCTTCATACCTGCTCAGCTTCTAGATGAAAGCACCACAACATGAGATACCTAGACGTTTCTTCACATACAAGGTATGGGTGATCAGACAAAAACCTTTGACTGTCATCCCATCTGCTCAGCATGCCTAATAAGAGAAACACAGTTAAGATATTCCAAACAGATAAATGATTTAATGCAGCAAGGAAGTTACTTGCATTGATACCCAGTATACATAACAACTTGACAATTTACTAACCTCAGAATGACAGCATGCAGCTAAATTTGGGGGTTTTATTTATACATCTAACCAATGCTGAAAGAGCAATACTGGAAGGCATAATTAGACTTTGAAGATACTAAAAGTAGATTATAACAGTCAAGAATTTCTAGCAATGCTGGTAAGTTATTTTTAATCATTTCTCATACACTACCAAAGTAGTGTAGGCATCCACTAGTTACAACATCATATAGCTTAAAAAGTTTATGGACAGAGATTTACATTAAGTGATTCTAACAAACACAAATCCTCTAAATGTTTGCAAATAAAAATGCAAAGAACAGAACCTGTAATCTGTCAAAAATTAAAGTGCTTCTAACATATAATCTGCTAGATTTTTAGAAAAAATCAAATTAATTACACAAACAGCCTGATCTCAAAAAACAAAGCCACACCAGTATTGCAAAGTTAATCAGAACTTTGAGTTCTGGTATCATAGTACTACCTTCAAGTAACAAGCTGAATTTAAAAAACAGAACTTAATACTCAGAGCACTTCTTAAAATTGTCTTACAAGTATCACTGACAGTCATTATTGGCAACAGGTACCAGATGTACAGCTTCACCTGTCTATCAGCATATAATTATAACTGGGCTAAAGATAATTCAGTGGTAATGACCTAAGCTAATCTTAATTCTAGCAAAAGAATGCCAAAAGAGAAAGTAAAAGCTTGTATTTACTTTGACTGTTTTCAAGTTATTCTGTGTAAGTTCTTTATGGCTTTGAAGTCAGAGCAAGATCCAGAAGTGGGACTCATGCAATACAGCAAAGTCCACACTGCCCCTTGGCAGCAGAAGCATGGAACAAGTGACTCCAGAAAGCATTAATATACTGCAGGTTTCTACAATGGACTCATGTATTACAAATGAAAATAATAACATGGCTTTGAACTCAGGAAGTACAAAACAAAAATTACCGTCTGTAATAAGGTTGCTTCAGTAACTTAATTTGAGTTTAGACAAAGAGTAAATTTCCCTAACTCTCAGCTAGGAAGCCTACAAGATAGCCTCTTCTTTTTTTACCTGTTGAAATGCTCAGCAGAGGAGATGTCTTCTAATTCCAGTATCATTACACTGAGCAGTTAAGGTACTTGAAAGAACCTGTGCCTGTTACTGCTATTTGCACACTCTGACAGTGTTGTTCCTTAACTTGATACTTGAAAGGCTTTCTAAAACTAACAGGGCTCAAAGCCCCTTCTTTAAAACAGCTTTAAGCCCCTCAGAAGCCAAATAGCTTAGTAAAAATGAGTTTGTAAGAACAACTGAATTTTGCCAATCTAGTCTTGCTCTTGATTGTTCCAGAATTCCAAATATGGCTATACTACACTATAATGCGAAACCAGCCTGAATGGCAAGCACTTCAGAGAACCATAAAAATTTCAGATTATGTTACAAGATCAGCTTTGTGTTCAGTTGGGTTTAACAATTATGACAGAGCTGAAGTGACACCTAGTGGGTAATTAAGTATAGTTTTAAACACACAGTTCTGAGCACACATACTCTCCCATGTAGGTGTTTACAAACATGTCCATTTAATCAGCCACTACCCTTATAGATTAACAGGTGACAGCAAAACATTTGATCTCCTTTAAAAAAGGAGAGAGCCATAGATGACCCATGCACTTTTACATACATAACTTTTATTTCCAGGAATGTGCCTGCCTTTTCCCACTGCTGTGGAATATCCCTTTGTCCTGATAAAATAAAACTGAACAGTCTGTTATCTAGATCTTTCATTTATTAGCATTCATTCTGTACCAGAAGGAGTAAACCAACACAAATTCTGTAGGAACTACAAGATGTCGGAAAAACAGACTCACCGAAGTGTCTAATCTTTTGTTCATGTTTTTGCATAAGTGGTTCAGACACAGCTTCATCTTCAATTTCTTTTCTTTTTTGATTAATAAAACTCTGAGGAAGAGAAAGATTGTACTATCACATAAACTCCACACATACTGTTGTGATATAAAGGAGTATTATATTTGAATATGTTACTATTTAAATGGCCATGTTCTAATTTTAGAGTCATATTATATTTGAGAAGGTTTTCTTTTAGAAAGTGCATTATCTAGTAACAGAACTTCAAAGTCTCATTATAGTCTCTGAAAAACTTATGTTTTCACATACAGACTTACTGATCTGTTAGTCATGAGAATTACATACATTGCAGCCTGGATCAGATAAATTAATGAAATCAGGAGATGTGATAGTGATTGCTTCAATATATTCTTCATGTATATTTATAGCTCTGTAGCCAATTACTGTATAACTATATAGATTCATAGTTAGCAAGAAAGTAAAAAAACATTCCTAAAGGCTCAATCCTAATCTTGGTTCTTCTGAGGCTAAGGACGACACTCTCCCATAAACAACTAGAGAGGAAGGAGGGCTTCAGGAAAGGGTCAAACGAAGAGGGGGAATTACCTCAAGATCTGTGTTTCTAATTGGGCATTCTTGTAAATTATGCTAATTTGCTGAATTTCTTAAACTGTACTTGCTCTATGTCACATGTGCACCTTCAGTGCATTTTCAGTGTATATTTTGGTGTGTTGTGCACCTGAAGGGACCCTTCATAAAAAGTTAATTGACTGTGTCCAGCTTGTGACTTTAGGACTCAGAAAAAGGCACCAATAGCTGTTGAAATTAAATTGTGAATCAAATAGGAGATTCTACTGTTAAAAAAAGTTCATGCTTAATAATTAGTATTACAGTAGACAGAGGCAAACTAACAGTTTCATATTCTAGATTGGATGGGACATTTAAAGATCATGGAGTTTCAAACCTCCCTGCCCAGGCAAGAACACCTTCCACTGGATTAGGTTGCTCCAAGACCAATCCAATCTGACCTCTGTTGCTTCTAGGGATGGGGCATCCACAACTTCCCTGGGCAACCTGTTTCAGTGTCTTGACACCCTAATAATAAAAAAGTATCTTCCTTATATCCAATCTAAACCTATCATCTTTCAGTTTAAAGCCATTCCCCCTTGTCCTGTCATTACACGTTGTGATAAAAAATGTTTCTCTCTATCTTTCTTAAAAGGACCCTTTAAGTACCAAAAGGCCACATGAAGGTAAATAAGGGTTCCCCAGAGCCTTCTCTTCCGCAAGCTGAAGAACCCCAGCTCTCCCAGCCTTTCCTCAGAGGAAAGGTGCTCCAGCCCTCTGATCATCTATGTGGCTCTTCTCTAGAGCTGCTCCAACATGAGTGTTTCTTGTACTGGGGACCCAAGAACTGGGTGCATTACTTTGGGGATGGGTCTCAGCAGAGCAGAGGGGCAGAATCCCCTCCCTGGCCCTGCTGCCCAGACTGCTCTGGATGCAGCCCAGGACACGTTTGCCTCTCTGGGCTGTGAGTGCCCATGGCTGGGTCATGTCCAGCCTCTCACCTCCCAGCACCCTCAAGTCCTCAGCAGGGCTGCTCTGATCTGTCCATCCCCAGCCTGTGCTGATACCGGGGGTTGCCCCAATCCAGCTTTAGCACCTGGCACATGGCCTTGTTAAAACACATGAGGTACCCATGGACCCACTTCTCCATCTCGTCTAGGTGCCTCTGGAAAGCTCCTTCAGGTCGGATAACTGCACCACTCAGCTTGGTGTCATCTGCAAACTTGCTGAGAGTGCACTCAATTCCTCTCTTTAATTCTAATGAAGATATTAAATAACACTGGTCCCAATACAGACTCCTGAGGGACATCACTTGTCCCTGATGTCTATCAGGGCTCTGAGCCACTGACCACTACCCTTTGCATGTCACCAACCAACCACTTTCTTATCCACCTAACAGTCCACTCATCAAATCCATATCTCTCCAATTTAAAAGAGAAAAATGTTGTAGGAGAACACAACAATGGCTTTGCAGCAGTCCATGACATTGATAACCCTTCCCTTGCCCACTGATGCTGTCACCCCATCATGACTTGAATTGGACAGGCAGGGCCTGCCCTTGCTGCAGCCATGCTGGCTGTACCAAATCACCTCCCTGTCCTGTGTGTGCCTTAGCACAGCTTCTGGGAGGGTCTGTTCCATGATCTTCCCAGGCACAGAGGTGAGGAACATACAGTGGTTTTGTGCTGTACAAGCCACAGAAGACACTCAGAGACTAGTAACAACTGGCATGAACAAAAGAGGCTAGCACTTGTTTCCATGCACATGATGTAGGTCATACCTTATTAAAAACTTCTTTACTAACAGGATCTGTATTCCATAGATTCTGTCGTTCCCTCTGGTTTAATGCTTCTTCTTTTCTTCTCCACTCTTCCTCTCTCCATCTCAACTCGGCAGCTTCTGTCCTTGCTTGAGCAGATTCCTGATCACAGGATTCTGAATTATGCAGTGCTAAGCTACCAAATTTTTGCTGGGCTTCTGCAAGGTTCCATGTGCATTCTACAGAGTGCTTCACAAACTCTCTTTCTTTTTGGCAGGCTAATTCAATCCCTTGGCTGTACGTCTGTGAGGAAAATCAGACATGCTATTTATGGAGAGAAAATTGTTGGTTTACAGTATCTGTAGAAGCAGACTGGCCTAAATCCCGAAGGTAATAATAATGCACCTGGAAGGCACCTTAGATATGCAGCATTATAACAGCAAGAGTGATGAAGCACAGCAACATACAGCTATGTCTTCTAGAAAAATATTTCCATTTCAAGCACCTTAACTTTGTTAGGGGTATTTGCAAAATCATGGATCATGTGTTGCTATCAATAATAGTCTCCAGACTGTAAGAATACTTTTGACACAGCTGAAATCCCTCTGGCTATCTTACAGCTGGAACATTAGCAGCTGTCAAATGTGAGAATACTCTGGATGTACACTTTTGATAAGAGAGTACTGCGTTTGTGATGTCAGATCACAACAGTAAAGTAACTGCTGCTCCCTGCATTTCAGTATTAGTACCGAAACCAATGCCCAATATCTACCCTTGAACCAACACTGGAAGTGGTATTTAAGTTATAAAGTGGCCAAGGCCCAGCACAAACAAACACATGCTCTGTTTGGTCAATTCTGTTAAGGACGTCACCACTCATAGGTGGGAGAGTAAAGGGAAGCCTCAAGCAACCCTGTTTATATTACCTCTAGGTGTGTGCTTGGAATTCACACTCAGTAATCCAAGAAATTATCCTCTATACGATATGCCATGCCTTCCCCACCAAAAATGAAGAAAAAATCATGTATATGTATTAGTTTCTCAGCCTTCCAGTGCCACGTTATGAAATCTGCAGTGCTGATAACCTCTGGCAGGGGCACACGAAGGACAATTTGTGAAAGATTATCTGAAGGAAACTTCTACGCAAGTAAATCAAACTTATTGCCCCAACTTTGTTTGGGAATTACAACATTTTTACTTCTGCAGTAACCTGAAAAAAATTCCACTGCTGGAAAAGTAACGTCATGGCAGCTGCTTGCGAGAACACACAGCATTCCTGACAACGCGTTCATAAATCGCCGCCTCGCCCGGGCCAGCAGAGAAACACACCGCCCACCT
>VZTZ01032691.1:0-14533 GCA_013400955.1 Drymodes brunneopygia
TTCTTAGTTTAATGAAAAATAAGATAAACTAAAACTTCAAAGTCCAACAAAGATATTGTAATCACAGAAGTACTTTTAAGCATTTTTCCTAAGTTAGCACCGAAATAGCAAATAACACAAAATTAGGAACTTGCCAATCATAACATAAAACACATCTTTGGCATCTCTAGAGCTATCCAGTGATCTATGTAACTCCTACCTTATATCATCCCCATGGCATGGAGTAATAAGCCGAGTCTGTAGAAGTCATATATGTAGGATTCTGTGTGGTTTCTTATTGAAATACACATGCTAAATCATGGGGAAAATGCAAATATGATTAATCAGTGACCTGACTAAAGTTCAAAACTACTTCCCTGAAGTCATAAGTTTCTTGAAATCAGCAAGGACAGGAGTACTTTCCATCATCTTACAGTCAGGAATCAATAAACTGAAGTTATACTGTAACAAACCATGGATTCATAGAACAGTTTGCGTTGGAAGGGACCTTTAAGATCCTGTAGATTCAGCACTCCTGCCATAGGTCTATATTACTATATTGCTATAGACCAGGTTGCTCAAAACCCCTATAGCCTGGTTTTTATTACTTCCAGGAATGGAGTATCCACGAAGTCTCTGGGCAACCTGCAAAGAATTTCTTCCTAATACCTAATCTACCCCTACTCTCTTTCAGTTTAAAGTCATTCCCCTTGTCCTATCACCACATGACCTTCTAAAAAGTCCTTCTCCATCTTTCTTATAGGGCCCCATAGGTACCAGCAGGTTGCTATATGATCTTCCTAGAGCCCTCTTTCTCCAGGCTGAACAACCTCAGCTCTCTCAGTCTATCTTCCTAGGAGAGGTGCTCCAGCCCCTTTGATCATCATGAAATAGCCCAGTAAATTTTTAGGATCTAAAGAATATGATTTAAAAGACTCTGTCTTTAAAATAACAACTCAGTTTAGTTTGTTCTTAATATCAATAAATATGAACAAGTGTTTAAAGCTCCATCTATTTGTTGGAGGTATTGTGAAAATGAACCTTCTCAGTTCTGCCTCGGAAGGCTTTAGAATTATTATGATTTGGCTAAACTTTTCGGAGTTACTAATTAGTGAACTAAAGAGTCTTAACAAAACACAAGCAAATGTTACATGAGAAATGACTGAATCCCCCTTCCTAAACCAGGAGGGATAGCCATGGACTAAAAATAGGACATGAATAAAGTACAGAAAAGCCTTCCACCAGCTCTCAAGGCAATGTGCTGTTGAATTTCCTACCATATGTCCTAAGAGAGTATTTTAACTTTGCCTCACTTCGTCTACTTATGCTAATCCGTGTAGTGACTATAACACATCTTTCAATACACATGCTTTTCAGTTGCAGGTGCAGAATGTGATGAGGACAATTTGCTTACTAAAATTCAAAGGAAAAAATCTACTTAGGATAATACAACTAAGTTTTAAAGGGAATTTATTTCATTTCTAATGACACCGATAATAAAGTCACAGTTTCTATTTTGTGTCAAGATTAAATTACAAGAGTGCTATAATCTGTCTCCTGGAAAACAGAGCATAGCTCTGATGTAAAAATATGTTTGCATGAGAACGTTTAGTGTGAAATTTTTTTGTGTGTTAATTTTGTATCATAAAAGCTGATTTTCATATTGTATAGAATTATCCAGTGGAGTAAGAATATTACCTATAAAATTCTTCCAACTATATGTGAATTCAGTCAGGAAGAAAACACACATCTTCGACAAATCCATTCACATTTATTCCAGGGTGCAAAATTAATAAATTATACTACAAGAGCTGGGACCCCTCTTGAAACTCGACTGATTGACATATGTTAATACATGTATCTGCTGAGGGTACCCTTCTATGGAATATAAAAAGTAAGGCCCACTGTAAAATTCTACAACTAATTTCAAAACATATTGAACCAACATCTAAGAGACACAATATTGTGATATCACTCACACCCACTACCCATTAAAAAAAAACCCCACTGATTCCTGGGACTCATGGGGTGAAGGCACTGACTAATGAGAAATGGATTGATGACTACAATTGAAATTACATTTTGAACTATTGGATGCTGTATGATTACTCATGTTATTGCTTCAGCTGTTACTATCTTTTATCATCTTTCTTCATCAACTCCAAGGACAACCCATAAACCGAAGAAGATAGCAGGAAAATAAAATTATTACAATATTTGAGTCACGGCGAAGGTGTCAGAGACTGAAATAGTTCATGCCTCAAACACTGATACAAAGTTTTCCTCATTTTAGCAGTACTGTATAAAGAAGCCATTGAAGCCCACTCCTCCCTAAAGAATGCCTGACTGGAACTTTGGACTGAAAATCGAACTGCTGAGATTAGATAAAGGGAAACGCATTCTTCAATCATCTGATGCCCAGGGAGATGTAAACAAGTAAAGAAGGAAAAGAATGAGAGCCAAACCCAGAAGCTGTGCTGAGGTTCTTCCCTGTCTGGGTTTGGGGTGGGGGAGACCACAGCCAACAGAAACCAGGTTTACTCGCCCCGAAACGAGGTGGGAGAGGAAGTTTCAGGTGCATGGTGTAACCTCTGCTCAGGGGCAGTGAACACCCATCCTCCCTTACACAAACTGGCCCAGCTGTGGAACCCCCCCCAACAACACACGTCCCATGCATGGGACATTCAAGTTAGAGGCAGCTGAGGGGGTTCCTTAATCCATCAAAGACCTTTGAAATGCTCTCCAGAGTGATGCAACAAATCCAGAGCCTGTTGTAAGAGACAATGGCAAACCCCCCCTGCCTCCCAGGGAGGTGGCTGGGTTTTCCTGCCTAGCCTGACAGGATATTAATTCCTTGGATTCTATGCTTTCTGGGGGCACCTTCACCCCCAAGAAGACCAGCTGGAGAGGATCAATGGAACATCATTGCGATCCATGGATGGTGATATTTTCTTTATTCTGTCTCTGTCACTTTCTTTCTGTCCCCCTCCACCTCTTTTCTATTTCTTTCTTCTCTCTCTCTCATATTTACTATCAAATAAAACCCATACTATTGACTTTAGCATATGGTTTCATTTGCACCTTAATTTGGGCAGAGGCATTGCTAATAATTTTAATAACTGGATCTCAACACCCTCTAAGACCAAGGAGAAGTCTTGCTTTCTTCAGCCTTCTCTCACCTCCAAGTTCTGGGACTCCTGAGGGCCATTCTCAGCAGTAAAGACTGAGGCAAAGAAGGCACTCAGTAATTCTGCCTTCTCTGTGTCTTCTGTTACCAGAACACCCTTCCGATTCAGCAGCAACCCAACATTCTCCCCAGCCTCCCTTTTAATGATCTACTTGTAGAAGCCCTTCTCTTCTAAAGCCCCAACCCATGGAATTCCCCTAAGTAGGTCTTTGAAGAGGCCAAAGTTAGCTTTCCAAAAGTTTACGGATCTAGTGCTTCGTAATGCTTTGCTTCCTCCATGCAGGATCCTGAGTTCCACCATCTCATGGTTACTACAGCCAAGGCTGCCCCCAAACTTCGTCTTCAACCAGTCCCTCGTGGTTTGTTAGTACCAGGTCCAGCAATGTGTCCCAGCTGTGTCCCCTCCCTGCCTCTTGCCCCACCCCCAAATCACCCTGAAGAAGAGAATGGGAAACACAAGACTTGACTCTCTGCAAACATTGCTCAGTAATAACAAATCCCAGATGGTCACAAGTCTAATACAGCCTGTGTCAGAGACTGAATGTTATAATTTATGGCTTTAACATCTTCATGAAGGGCCTTTTCCTATTATAGCAAAACTGTATTACAAAAGCTTCAGAGAAGACCACCAAAACCCTGAATGGGGCCCTGAACTGTTGATGAAGATATGAATACATTCACAGAGAGATCAAGCTTACCACCTTCGGGGTGGAGACAGCAGCCCCAGGGCTATCAGCTGCCAGGCTTGAACAGACCCTCGCACCAAAGGGTGGGGGGAAGAGGAGAGGTTTTCAGTGTGTAGGGAAAAAAGCCTCTGGTTTGAGGCAGTGAACGCCCATCCTCTGCTGTGCAGAGGAGCTCAGCTCTGGGGCCTCTTCACCCCGGGAAGAGCCACATCCATGTGAAGGACAGCAGAGGCAGTGTCACGGCCCATCAAAGGCCCTCCCCAAAGGGGTCCCCAGACCCTGCATCAGAGCATTGCAGATGATGCAACAGACCCTCAGTGTTGCAAGGGACAGTGACAAACCCAGCCCCCTTAGGGGAGGCACCTGGGCATTCCCACCTGGCCCAAATGTATATTAATCCACGGGATTCTATACTTTTTGGCATGGTGCTGTGGTGGGGGACCCTCACCACCAAGAAGACCAGATGGAGGGGAACAACGAGACATCATTGGGACCCCCAGAAGGGTGATATGTTTCTACCTAACCTCTACCACTCTCTCCCTGTCCCCCTATACCCCCATGCACATTTCTTTTCTCTTTCTCTTTATTTTCTTTTTCTTTCTTTCTTTCTTTCTTTCTTTCTTTCTTCTTTTCTTTTCTTTTCTTTTCTTTTCTTTTCTTTTCTTTTCTTTNTGCTGCTTTTGCTTGTGGCTTCTTCAAATTTTATACTTGATTATTTTAATAAATTCTCTTTAATCAAAAAACGACTGATTCTTTTATGAAAAACATCTAACTTTGTTTGGTTTTAATGATGTTTTTTTGGGTGTATTTCAAACCTTCCTGGGTCCGATCTGTTTTATTCGCAGAGGCTTAGTTTCCTTTGCTCTTCTGTGNCATCAACATTGTAGTATATGTTGCCAAGTAATTTCTGCTAAACACTAAAGATTACAGTATTTTTACTGAAGCTGTGGGAAAATGCAAATGACAAGACATGTAGCCGCCAAAAATATACATTTCAAAAGTTTCTTTCTGAATGGACCCAAGCGAGGTGCATTCCAAAGAAAAGTATTCTGGAGGATTTTTTGTCTGGCAAAGCTCCAGTGATATACATTCAATATGAATATATGATAATATGCGTCGCCAAAGAACTTATTCCAGCATTGAAAAACATACATCGACTGATTCCAGGAACTGTCGCCAAACTCCAGCAAGACAAGAAAAACTACGTCAATATGCTAAAAAGGATGAGATTAACAAAGCCAAAAAATGTATAAAGGGATACCCCATAGAAACAGCTTTTGTGAACTAGAGGGGTTCGGGACGGACAGAGTCCAAACTCAGTTCACCCAGTGCCGATCGCCCGGCTCAGTGCTGCTTTTGCTTGTGGCTTCTTCAAATTTTATACTTGATTATTTAATAAATTCTCTTTAACCATAAAAACGACTGATTCTTTTATGAAAAACATCTAACTTTGTTTGGTTTTAATGATGTTTTTTTGGGTGTATTTCAAACCTTCCTGGGTCCGATCTGTTTTATTCGCAGAGGCTTAGTTTCCTTTGCTCTTCTGTGTTTAAACCGGTTCATAGCAGCCTGACAGTGACATGCACCAGCACAGCACAGAGATCTGCCACAGAGCATTAGGACTTATGGACAGAAGCAAGGTGGGTAAGTAAAAGGCTGCATGCAGCTTTGAGATAAATAGTAAAGGGGAAGATCTTAGTGCCTCCCTGTTTGTATGCGTAGCTCGGCAGTCACCCTGAAGGGGGTAGGCAAAGGGTCTCAGGCAAGAGATGCAGCAGTTCTGCAAGTCTGACTTTTGGCACTGCTTGTAAACATGAATCTTCTCATGGCTCAGACCTCATCTGCTACCAGTATTTTTTTATATAGTACACTGCATAAAAGAAAAGAGCCTATGGCTTCCCACAGTGTCAGAAGTTCATTGAATGTTTTCCCTCCCAGTCTGTGGGGGGGCTGCTTCTGGAGCAAGGCACAGTTATGGATGTGACAGAGGTTGGACTGAGGACAAGGATTATCTCTGTTGTGTTCCAAAACCACTAAGAAATGACATTATCATGGCTTGATGATCTGAGTCTGCCCTATGTAAAATCAGTTTATCTTTGAAGATAAAATACAAACATTCATAATATTCAATACAACATTCATAATATTCAATGCTGATACAGTTAATTTTAACTGAAAAATATACTAAACTTGTAACGGCCTACAACCTTAATAACAGGCTTTATAAGGAAGTAATATAAATAAAACAGCTCATAAAAACATAATTGGCTTGTGTTTCCTTATTATATTGAAATACAAACATTCAAACCATAAACCATGATTTCTGAGGAAAGCTGTAGAAACAGTTCAGAGTCAAGTAAACAACACTTCTTTATACCCTATTTCACAAAAAATTAACCTACATGGGATCATAATCTAATCTTTGTCACCTGCATACTTTTCTGCATGATCTAAAAAAACAGCAACAAAAAACTAAAGGAAAATAAAAAAACATGCCTTAGAACCATCAAAATCACAGAGAAGATTCCATTCACAGACAGATATCATGTTGCTCCAAATGAAAGCATGAACTTGACCCACTGTGTCCCTAAGGGACAATTAACTCACTTACCCCTCAACAGGGCACTCCCCACCAGGGTTATGTTCTCTTGCAGGACAAGAACTCTCTGTTAGGGCAGTCACAAAACAGGTAATTACAGATGTTCAAGGAGACTTTGGGGTAGGAATGGCAATATACTGCAGTAAACACGTTCTCAACAGAGTTGGTCTGCCTGCCTGTTGAGGTTTTGTTCCACATCAGTTAATAATCCTCCCTGTTCAGGTAGAATGAGTTTGCTTGTTGCTCTTCAGTTTATTTGGTTTGTTTTAAACTCAGCTCATTTACAAAAATGCATGAGACAGCAAAGGGATTTGAAATAGTTCCTGACAATTTGCCTCTCCCTAAAATCTTGCTTCTATAATCCTGTAACCTTAGAATGAGCCAGAAGAATCTGGGCAGGTGAATTTTTGCTTTTCTGGCAGAATAGTCCTTTAGAAGATGTTGTTCTTCTGAAGAGACTTTATGGAAGTAGCAGACAGGCATGTGAACTGTGAGTGGGAGTGTACTGCAGATTCACATAAATCTGCATGCACAAATTGAAGCCTCTTTACCTAGAACTGCTCACCCACTCTAGATGGCAACTGTGTAAGGATCTACTTATATGGGAGATGAGTGTCTAAGTGCCTTTAACAGTTTATAAAGGTCGGGTCAACAAAGGCAATGGAGCACTGTGGTGGTGCATCCCTCTCCCTTTTTCAGGCTGCGCTGTGATCTGAGAAATGCTCATTAGGCCTCAGCCTTGATGAACAGCACCTGGGTTCAGCTCCTCTTGAGCTTATCAGAAACACCGTCTGCTCCCAGAACTACTATTGCTTAATTAGCTCCAGGCTTTTTTATGAACAGCCTTGGAAATGATTTTCCTTGCCTGAATGGCATAATATCCCTGTTATCACACTTCCAAAGAAATTGTGCCAACCCGAAGTGTGGCCAGGATGAAACATTGTTCTGACTAAAGCCCACTTTCTTGTGACCGTATAAACAGCAGTGCAAAAGGAGTCCTTTGAGCTTTTTGGGGCTGCAGTGGGCTGCGATCAGTGACCTCCCTCTGAGTGGGGCCTCTCAGAGACTGCAAACTCTCATGTTTGCTCAGTGATCTCAAAGGATCACCAATGAATCCTGGGCAGAAATCCCCACTCCTCGAGGCTCAACCCTTCACCCACTGAGGAGATGCAAGAGCATCCAAAGTGAGTATTTCACTGCCTTCAAGGAGAATTTTTCACTGTTACCTTGCACTGACCTTCATATCTGCGTGCATACACGTATGCATAGCAAATCTGGGAGAAATGCTTCTCTCTTAGATGTTTACCTTTGATATCTAAGGAAGTCAGGCCTGCCAATAAGTTTGTTATAAGCTACATTTAATGCTGGTGAGCACTATTCCCTTGCTAAATTGTTACGGTTAAGTTATAAGTTCAAATACAAGTTAAGTTTAAGTACTGTTAACTTTGAATGCTGTTAAGCTTTTAGGTTGTATTCCTTTTTATCCTTGCCCTTTCTATCCTTTGTCACACGCAACTGAACATGCACACATAAGCACATACACACACACACACACACGTGCATATTTCTCAGTTCATTTCTGTTTGACTGACTGTATTTTGTTCCTTTTTTTTCCTCAATGTGCCTTAACTGTCCTGTAAGTAGTAGAGTGAACCTTGCCAATGAACTTTGTGGTGCTGTCGCTTATTATTAAATCTGGTTTTTACTGATACTCTTGCCAGTAATTTTTTAAGCGATCTCAAACACTCGTTCCTAACAAGCAGTGAAGAGAGCTGGGTGTTGGACCAATGCAGGTCACTGCAATCCCACTTCAAGTGGACACAAAGAATGTTTGAGGAATGTCCTGGGAAAGGAAGGAAAAACACTCTTTTAGTTAAAGGATAATTCCTATCCAAGAAAGGTAAATGGAAAGGAAGGCAAGCAGCATTACATTTGTGTTTTACAATTAGTAATATGAGATCACTGCTAACTGAACAGGAGTGATTTCCCTGGACCATATTCCAGGTGACCAGCAAGGATAAATAAAAAGGTGAAGAAAAATGAAGGTACTAGGGAAAAATCAAGGTGAGATCAGGATGCAGCCTGGTTCATTTATGAAAAGTAATATTGAATATGGCTCTCAGAACTCAGGGATTAGAAAGATCTTTTTCTAAGGACATGAAGTCTCCATCTTACATGTCAGCATTCTAGAAAAGGCAAAAATTCTCTAGAGGGTTCTGCTATATTGTATGTAAAGCAAGTTACACAGGTAGTAACACCTCTGCAAACATTCTGGCTCACAAAATGAAGTTAAAACCACATGTTGATAAAAGTACACAGGCACAGATAGAGCCAGACAAGCAGGCTTCCATGTTTGCACCAGCAACAGAAGAAGGTATTATCCTGATGTGCACACCCATAATAAATCGACAGATGCCAGGAGAGATTGGATTAACCTGGTATGGAGATAACTTCTCTAATATCCTGTTGGCACACAAACACCGTGGAGCTGAAGGGCAATGGTTACAGTAGTTGTGTATTTGACAGAAAACTTCCCTGTCAGGGGAGTACAAAATTTCCTTCCAGTAAATAACATGGGGAGGGATTTGAAAGGTCATCCCCTCCACAGATAGCTGAACAAATGCTCACATTAGCCCCTGATATATCTGTGTTGTCTCTGTGACAGCGACCAAAGTCGTGTCGAAGGCCTGCCATATTCGGTCCACTGTTGTGCATGTAGACAAGATAACGTACAAGAAGACCTTATTGTTAGTAGGTAGGACTCTAACCTTCAGAAATTAAACTATGTATCAGTCACGTGGTGAAATGATTACTTTCACTGGATTCATCCTGTGAAAGGGGAGTAATACACAATAAAGCCATTGATGGCACGGAAGTGTTATCATGGGCCATTATGATCTCATCTCATGTGCTGGCCCCACGTGAGATGATGTTGAAACTGGCAACTCCTGAGGAGGAGATATGAGGTGTGGTCCTGGGGTGGAGGGGAGAGGAAGACATGATGCATGCCATTTTCATCCAGGGGACGCCCTGAAGGTTCACTGCCTTCCCACCCCTCCCTCTCAGAAGCCATGCTCCATCTCCTCCTCCTACTTGGTGCCTTCTCCAGAATACAAGGGCTGGTATCTATTAGCTGCTAACATGACTAATAAAATTAATTTCCTTTGCAATTCTGAGTGTGTCTTGAGTTTTTTGTGCACGAGCATCTTCCCGAACCTGTAATAGTGTCTCTGAGCTCTAATAAATCAAAGTTCAGTTCATGTCCAGACAGATAGTGTTTAAAATAAAAGCTACCAAAAAATTTCAAGCAGACATTGCCTGATCAAAGCAGGAGTAAAAGAGAGGCACAGTAGTGGTTTTTTTCCATAACAATGTGCTTACAGTTCCTGAAGATCTCTGAGACCTGACTGACCATTTTATGAGGAAACTTATAAACATATATGCAAAAAAAAGCAGACTGCAAAGATAACATACTCCCTAGTAATAACCACTGATCAAAGAGTCAAACCTTTTGCAGTTCTCATGGAAGCAAGCCGGGAAATCACTCATGTATATTAAGGTAAGTGAAATGTTATGGATCCTTTATTAGGATGCATAAGTATAAAAGTTGATTAGGTCCTTCAGTAGTGCCATGGTACATCATATCATCGCTTTCCAGGGTTTAATGCAGTCTTTTTGGGAAACCTCGTGATTATGAAATCACAGTGGGGACAGGAATTTTTCTCTACATCAGCTTGGAAAGAAATATTCCCAGAATTAAAGTAATAAAGTCTGGCAGCTCACCTTGCCTTTCTGGTATCCTACACTGATAAGCTGAAATTCTGTTCATCATGATGATGTTGAATCAAAACAGACAGTTAAAGTACTTAGGCACCTTCATTCTTCCCAAAAATAAAAATGAAAAATCAAATGAATGCTGTCTCATCATGCAGCAGAGAAGCCACTCAACCTGCCAGCACCCATCATGTGGCAATTTCACAGTGTGACTGTGCACTCACAGAGGAAAGGAAAAGCAGCTTCTCAACACAAATAGACATCTGTTAGTTCTGGGTCCTGGTGCCAGAATAACTTCTTGGGTTTCTTTGGAATCTTAGATTCTAGACGGACAAGCCACCCTAGAGGAAACCAGGAATTCACCTCCCATTCTGCTGCCCCCATCACCTGGCCACCCCCATCATTCCTTTGTGGGCATTTTCCTGAAGCCCAAGCAAAGTGTGATCCTTTCTTGCATGCTGGCTGGTGAAGGCACAGGGGGCACACATCTCCCACTGGCAGCCCCCAGCCTGACAATTAAACTGCTGACTCTGGACACAGGGCTTTGAGGCGCTGCATTTCTCATGTTATCTGTGGTCAGGCAATCTCAGTGCCACAGGCTGTCACTGCCTAGCACAGGTAACAAAGTCCGATTGTTTCAGCCAGGCATGCAAACACAGGCAGTAGCTAAGCAGCCCACACAATACTCCTGCCTCATTGAAATGTATGGGAAGGATAGGACAGGACAGAATAGAAGACAACTTCTCTGTCTTTGTCACATGTTATGGTGGGCCCTGTAAAGATCACGTTAGTGAAATTTCCTCCATAAATGGCACAAGCATGCCTGATGCTGCAGTATGATGGAAGAAATGGGATAAAAGGCTTCCTGATTACACCAATTTTTTTTCATTCCAGTGTCCAGTGTATCTCACACAATTGGCAAAGCACTTTCCAATGGCAGCCTGGGTATATTAGGAAATGTTCCTCTGTTCTGGCATTTCAAAAACAAGGCAGAAATAAGCCACCTGAGAATTTGATAATGCAAGTGTCTGGGAAAAGACAAGGACCAACTGACACAAATTTTGTATCAAGAAAAATTCCAGCAAGATACTGTCACAGGCAAAAACTGTTTACTCCTTCAGGGAATTTCCATGAATTAATTTATTTGACAATTTACAATCTATTAAATACAGATTCTGGTATCAAGGAAGACTGAAAAAAAAAACAACCAACCCTGAGGAAAAACCCTGCTTCCCTTGAGACACCTCTTCCTCCCACTACCCTTTTTGCTCCTCACCCCAGGCCATGCTCAGCCCCTTTGCTGAGGCAGTGGCCAGTGCATGAGACTGGGGCCAGTGCACACCAGGACACAGCTCCTCAAGGCTGCATATCTCAGCTCCTGCTCCCTTGACTCCAGCCCCTGCCCAGGTATCCTCTTCTCTCTTCTCTCTTCCCTCCTTCTGCTCCAGTGAGGAACTCTCCCCTTTTTCCCTTCCTGCCCTGGCCTCGTTTCTCTTTTTGCTTGCTGTTTACCACCCTCACTGGTTTATGTGGTCTTGAAGTGGACAGTGTACCTATGTTAGGTACATTCTGACACCACCTAGACATGAGGCCACTGGGGATATTAGAAATTAATTGATTGTATTTCTGAGTCCCCACAAACCTTGCAAAGATGAAAGTACAATCTGCTTAAATGTAAGGCACCAGTTATCCCTCTCAGCTGTCTTCTAGGCATGTCAGATATATATATATCACCTTTCCTTTTCACCATTTCTTTGGCATTGGGAAACACAAAGAAATGTTGCTCTGTGGGTATTTACCTGTGGGGCAATATGTCTAAACAGCAATTCACTGGAATTTCACTTTGAAACTTCCAGCAAATGCAACACAACAATCAGGAGAGCTTGTGACTTTATCCAAAAAATACCAGAAAGCCTGACTGGCTGGAAGTCCTGTAGACCAGCTCCTGGCTCTTCCCCAAGAAGCATTTCAGATTTTATCCTTTTAGAAATTAATATCAAGAGCATGAACAGGCCAGGGAACCAGGAAAAGAATCCAGGTTCTGGGAGAAGACTGGCACATACTTCTTCCTTCAAGTCCATTCTGAATTGAGAGTTGGTGGAGCCATCTTCCCATGCCATAGGTGAGATTCCCAAGTCTCTGAGTAAACCTAAGGGCACCACCTGTGCCCAATGTACTGGGAGCCCTGACTGGATAGCTCCTGGCACTAGGCCAGTTCCTACCTCTTACTATTATCAGAGTTTGTCTCCAGCTCCTGAGCAGTCAGAAAGAAAGTGGCTAGAACAAGTGGTTAAATTTTATTTTCTGCCTTTTTTAGCTTTAAAAACTCAGTAACACTTCATGGTTGTTTTTTACAGTGAATGCATTTAGCTGAACACCATCTCTTCATGTCTGCTGCAATGTCAGTGAATCCTCCACAACATGGTCTAATGGCAGGTTTTCCCACAAATCTTCTTGGTGTCTGGCTATGGATAGGTATGTCTCTGTAATTTATACCCAGCCACACGACTATACTTCTCCCAAGTTATCTCTATGTAAGAAAGGCTAATTTTTCCAAGCTGGGTAACTGTTTGACACTAAGACCTAAGTGTCTACGTGACATGAAACAGTTTAACCCTTTCTCTGTTGACAAATTCCTCCTATGTAAATAGCTCTTACTCTAACATAGTGCCAATCCGTTCAAGGAAATTGAGACCTGATCACGGGAAAAGCTATCACTGGAGTCACGCTAATTAACACTTAGGTTTCGACAAGTTAGGAGTTACAGATAGTAGTTTCAAAAGTGCCTGTCTCCCAGAGAGAAATCCAGAGCTGACATACCTGTCTCACAACACCTGTGCATAGGAAAGGGAATCACCAGGATCCAACCCGCCCTAGTTACTGAGCACAGCAGGAGATATTTAATGCTGCTCAGAGCCTGGCTGGCTATTTTACACTCACAGGTACCAAGCCTGTCTTCCCTAGATGGGAGAGAAGAAATACCTACAACTCTTCTTTGCAAGTACTGGCAGGAGAGGAGAGAGTTGCTTCTTTCAAAAGTAAGGAGAGGAAACGCATGCCTGTTAGGTATTAGCTAATTATCTGGACACCTGACTAGCACTGCTACATCTAAGCCTAATGTTCTTCTCAGCCAGAAGCCACTCAAACCACTATCACTTACCAGTGTCAAGAACACCAGGATGAAGGATAGGTTTTGGACTTGGAAAGATCCTTTCCATCATTGCTACTGCACAAAGCTTTAGCACATCACACCGGTGATACTCTTGTGACTTGCCAACTGGAATCGCTAACCCTTGTTTCAAAGTCTTTTATTTCTTCTGCTGTCATTCCCCTGTTTCATAAATCTGTACACTGAAAAAGCAAACACTGCAATATGTACATCACCACTGTCTTTGTTTAGTTCTCAGATGGAAGAATAATCTTTAGTGGTGAAGTGACGGCTGCAGCAAATTTGGAGAAAAAAGAAACAGAAGTCTAGTTTTCTGATCACTGGTACAAAGTGGGAGATGTTTTGCAGGCTCCTCTGGTACCACGGGCGGGCTGAGGCTATCCTGCAGGCACAGACTGTGCCGGGCACGCAGCACAGACCAGGTTCACTGCCATGTGATCTTAACTCCTAAATAGGCAATGGTCTCCTGCTCAGGATCACTACACCTCACCTCTCACCTTTTAATTCTACAGCCTCCTTCTTACAACATGGAAACTAGTTTTGTATTTAATATTGTAACACTGGTCTTACTGATTCCATTAGATATTGCAGAAGTCCCTTCCCTAGGCTTGTTCTCTGTTCATACACCCAAGGATCACATTAAATCCTGTTTACTACAAGGAGTTCAAGGCACTAGATCCCAGGCAGTAGCCCCAAATTCACTTGAAATTCCTGCTGTCGACTACTTGTGAGCTTTCTTTAGACAACTGTGCATGATACAATCTTGATGCCAGAGGTTCTTTCCTCCTGCTGTACCTGACTCTTCCCCTTGTAACAAGCGCAGCACTCACCTGATTCCCGGTGAGTTTGTTAGCTCACTATACACAGAGAAAGTCACTTTTTGCGGGATACAGTAAACGAGGGGCCAGGAAACGGGAGTGCACGAGTACCCGAGACAGGACTGGAGCACAGCGGAGCACAGGGAGGGGAGCGCGGTCGGCCCCCGCCTGTCCGTCCCGGGGAGCCCGTGAGTCACGGTGAGGGAGAGCCCTGGCCGCGCCCATCGCTGAAAACTCCGCATTTCCTCCACGGACCCGACGGGCAGAGGGCGACTCCGAACTCCTTTCCTCTGCCTGTCCTCCCCTCTCCTCTCCTCCAGC
>VZTZ01032700.1:112-17588 GCA_013400955.1 Drymodes brunneopygia
TGAAGTAAAATTACCTCTCCCCTCTGCCAGTGGAGCATGAGGCAGCTCAGGAAATATGGGCAGGGAGGGTGTGAGCTGGCAGGAGCCTGGGAAAGGTGTTTGATATCCCTGGAATCCCTGATTCATGTGGAGGAGCCCAAACTGCCACCACTTAAAGGGTACCACAAGAACTCTGATGACCCCAAAAATACAAATTTCTAAGAAATTCAGGCTCCTTTGGGCTGTGTTAAAAAGCACCATCATTTTCTCTGGCTGCCCATACGGATTAGGGAACAGAAATGCATCCAGAAACCTCATCATGGAACTCACCTCACAATATTGACACTTTGCTCCGTTGTTTGGAGAGGAAATTCCTTCCCCTGGCTGCTCCTTATTAACAATTTGTCACAGATAAGCAGCTCATCCATTCCTGTCCCCGTTTGCACCTTTCACAGGTGACACTCCTGAAGTAAAAATTACCTCTCCCCTCTGCCAGTGGAGCATGAGGCAGCTCAGGAAATATGGGCAGGGAGGGTGTGAGCTGGCAGGAGCCTGGGAAAGTTGTTTTATATCCCTGGAATCCCTGATTCATGTGGAGGAGCACTCCCTGCACGCTCCCAGCTCTTGCTGCCTGCATTTCACCTTGATGGGCACATCCCAGCAGGCAGGGATGGGGATGGAGGGTGAATTATCAGCCTGCTGAAGGTGAAAACCCTTCATTTTGCTCTCTGTCCTGTCCTTTTGGGGAGAACTCTGGGGTTTTTGGAATATTGCCAGCCAAGGGCAGAGCTGCAAACCTGGGGTCTGTTTATTTCCCACCTCCCCACGTAACCCAGAGTGAAAAGTGCTGGTGTTTGAGAGCTGATTTAAAGTTTTTAAGGGCTGGAAAGTCCAATCTGTGCTGCAGCTTTCCAGGTGGGAATGGCAGCTGCCTTCCAGCTTGCCTTGGTTTGGTTTGGGGTGGTTTGATGAGTGTTGTTCCTTCGAACCACAGTTTCATTTTTACAGCGCCTCCAACAAAAAAAGTTAATAAAAATAAAGTGCAGGATAAAAAAGAGGGGGAAAAAATATTGCCAGCAGCCCTGAAATCATTCCCAAATGCATGCTTTTGGCAAGGCAGGGAGATATGGTATCTAGCAACATAAATCAATGCTCTGCACGGGGAAGGAAAAACAGAGCAGCAAGAACATTTAAATATTCCAAGGAAACGCAAGCAGAAGCTTGGAACAATCCTGAAAACCATCTGTGAAATGCCCAGGGATGGGAGGTGAGCTGGGCACTGCCAAGGGTGGGTTTTTCACCAGGAAAATGAGATGATTGCTGCAGCTCTTGGCTTCCAGGCAGAGGGAAACACGGCAGTGCTGAGTCAGGGGCACTTGGCTGCTGAACCACCTGAGCTCCCCTGCTGCTGCTGCTGCTGCTGCTGCTTTTTTGGGGGGTTTGGGGTGGATCTTGGCCCTGTCAGCCCTCGGTGGAGTGGAGAGGCTGCAGATTGCCTCATCTCTGAGCACTCAGTGAATTCCTGCTGGGCTGGGCAGGACCCACAGCCAGCGTTGCATTGCAGAGAGCTGGAGAGGAGTCACCTGTGTGAGAAACAGAGCCCAGTGTGGGCTCCAGGGTGACCTTCCCCTGCCTTTGGAGGCTCCTGAACTCTCTGTTTCTCTCCTTGATAACACAATGGGGAAAAAAAAACCCACCCATCACTACAAAGCTGTTTTGCCAGCCTTAAACTCTTTGTTCCCTTCTGGTCCAGCCCTGGAGAAAATCTCCTCGCTCCTGTTGCTCTGGAGATGTTGGTGGGGAGATCCAGGTCTGTGGCATTGCTGGACACGAAAGAAATAGGCAGAGTTTTCAGCTGTAGGTCAGGACTACTCAGGCAGGACTAAAAAAAGGACTGGCCTTTCTTTATTCTTTTATTTTTATATCTTTCTTAAGAGCATCGTGGATTGGTCAATGAGGTTACCACCTCTATAAAATTACAGGATAAAGACATGGTCAATCATCTTTCTCCGCCCCAGGGGAAAGGAATGAAAAACAATCCAGAAGTTCAAAACAATTTAGGCCAATTACAAAAACAAGGACTGTGTTTATAGAAAATGCGTGAGAAATTCTACTACAGAAGTAAAAACATGGAACACTGCAAAAAATCAGGGTGACACAGGTCTAAAAGCTTTCATCCAGAATGGTGATGTTTGACCAAAAATGCCTTTTGTCAGTCGGTTCCCTGCTCTGCCTGGGTGAATTATGGTCTCTGTGGACCTCAAAAGCTGGAGCTGCTCAGGGATGGGAACATCCTCAGCAGCTTTAAAAGCTCTGGGAGGGAAGGAATTGCTTCCAGGCAGCTCTTGGAAAAACCAATGCAAGGCCTCCCAAAAATATTCTGGGACCTCTTGCAGAGCTTGTGTTGCATCCAGCCACCCCAAAAACCAAAAATCATCACCTCCCTCCTGCCCTGCAGGGTGAAATCTCCCCTGGCCCCACTTCCCTGCAGCACACAACGTGGTGTGGGAGCAGCTCTGGGTTTGTTTTTCACCTCAAGCTCAAGGAAGTGTCAGGAAATTTGCCTGAGTTGTTTCCTGGGTTATTTCCTCGGCCTCACCGAGCAGAGCCCTAAATTGGCATTGTCTGCCTTGATCCATGGGGTATGCTAAAAAAAGCTCATTTAAAATTCATACCCCGGCCAAAATTGTCGTTTATCCGTGGAATTGCCCTCGCCAGGAGCAGGATCAGGATCCCTGACTGAGGATCTGCTCACAAACTCCTTGCAAGGCCTCCTGTAGCCTTTAAAATGCTTTTTTAAATTATCCCTGCCCGTGGAAATCCATTCCCTGCCTCTGTTCCCCAGCTCTGCAAACTTCACACAACATTTGAAGGTGTTTTTTGGGGTGAAACTTGATGTTTTTCTACCCCATAACCAGTGACTGTGGCATTAAAGGTGTTTTTTGGGATGAAACTTGGTGATTTTCTGCCCCATACCCAGGAATTGTGGCATTAAGGGTATTTTTGGGGTGAAACTTGATGTTTTTCTACCCCACAGCCAGGGACTGTGACATTAAGGGTGTCTTTGTAGTAAAACTCAATCTCTTTCTACCCCATAACCAGGAATTGTGCCATGATTGGGGTGAAACTTGATGTTTTTCTACCCCATACCCAGGGACTGTGACATTAGGGTGTTTTTTGGGGGTGAAATTCAATGTTTTTCTCCCCTATACCCAGAGACTGTGGCATTAAGGGTGTTTTTGGGGCCGAAACTTGATGTTTTTCTGCCCCATACCCAGGGACTGTGGCATTAACAGTGTTTTTCAACCCCATACCCAGCGACTGTTGCATTAATGGTGTTTTTTGGGGTGAAATTTGGTGATTTTCCTACCCCATACCCAGCGTCTGTGGCATTAAGGGTGTTTTTTGGGGGTGAAACTTGGTGTTTTTCTACCCCCCAGAGCTGTGGGGAAACCCCTGGCACTGAGCTGCGTGTGCTGAAGGAGGAGAGAAGAGGCAGAGTGGAGCTTTTCCTGCACCCCTGTGGTTTTGTGGTGCCCCTTTATCCCCAGCCCATCGCTCTGTCACGGCCGTGGGTAGCACAACATCGTTTGCAGGGCCCTGAATCCCTGTCTAATCACCCCCACGAGGTATTTATGATACCCTAAACCACTTTTGGAGTGAATAAAGGCCCCAGAGCTGCCCTGCTGGGTGCAGTTTGTCCACAGGTGTGTCTGAGGCCAGGGAAAAACGAGCATTAAAAACTCGTGAGGTAAAAAAAACGAGCGAGAACGGCAGCGGAATCGCGGAGAGTTCAATTCAGCTCCCCCAGGACGCTCAGAATTCTCCTGCAGGGAAGATCCCACAAGGCAGAATCAGCATTTTAAAGGCTGCTGGTGGCTCTGATGATGGAGGGTGCTGGGGAAGGAGGACGCTGATGTCAGCAGGTACCAAATTCTTCCTCCCAGGTGCCGGGATGAGGCGATGTGGGGGAGAAGCCCAGCTGTGCCTTTCACTGCAGGCAGGCAGAGCGTGGCTTGGTGGCTTGGTGGCAGATTTTGTGCCATCCCCAGCTCTCCCCACCTCCTGCTTGCAGCTGCCTCACACAGCTTGAAACTCCTCTTCTCCCTCCTGCTGGAAATGTTTGACACACACACACACAGGCTCCTTTCCTGGTGCAGCTCTGCCTTATCCAAGCCCTTTGTGGATGGATCTGGGATAAAGTGGCCGTGGATTTGCTGTTCCCCAGCTGAGGAGTGGCCTGACCTTGGCTTTGAACCTGGCCAGGCTGCTGGGATCAGCTCAGAGCACAGGGACAATCTGCAGGGCTCACAGGATGGTGCTGTTGCTGGAAAACCTCTCCACTTGTCATTAGGATGTCTGGGGAGTGGGGTGGGAGGAGGGTGTAATGTTTAATATTTCCCCCAATATTAAAAAGAGCCAGTTAAGTTCATTAAAGCAAAGTAGGTTGGTAGTTATTCATCATTTGCTGCTGGTGAGAGGTAGAGGAAAAAAATACAATATTCATTTGCTGTCTGCCCTTTTAATTTTGTTCTGATTATTCTGCTAGGAGAGCGATGTCTTATTTATGGGTTTTGAGTTACGTGCATAAATATATATTTTTTTAAATCACATGTACAGATGCCAGGCCCTTCAGCAAAGCCTCGTTTAGACTTAAAATGAATCACAAATGGTTTGGGTTGGAAGGACCTTAACGATCACCCAGTTCCAACCCCCCTGACATGGGCAGGGACATTTTCCACTGCACCTGGTTGCTCCAAGCCCCAATGTCCAACCTGGCCTTGGACACTTCCAAGGATCCAGGGGCAGCCACAGCTTTTCTGGACGAGTTTTATCCTTGGATTCTTTGCAGTTGTCCCCAGATATCCCTGTGCTCCAGCACTGGGAGGAGTGGCTGCCACTGCCCCCTCTCCTTCACCCTCCCTGTACCCGACCTTGTTGAGGCGACTCATCCACAGAGGCTGCTCAAAGATAAAATGAGATGTTTTTCTCCAGAAAAGGCAACTGAAACTGCTCAAAGAGGAGCTGGTGACTGGTGCAGTCATTTATCTGCGCTGCTTTTCTCTGGAATGATCTGGTGAAAGGAGTTTTCTTGCGAGCTTTTGCTGCAGGACACCGGGCCAGGGCGTTGAGGCTCAGCCGCGGTTGGCACCAGGCGCTCTCCGCGTGCAGCCGGGAGCTTTGCACAGCATTCCCACAAAACCCATGGATGCAGATTTTCCTGGTTTCCCTGGGGCTGTGCTCAGCACCTTCTCAGCCTGCAGAGGCAGGAGGCTCATTAGCACCATGGAAGTGTGAGAGAAAACTGCAGGAGGAGCGCGGGCGCTTCCGAGCGGGAACCGGGATGAGCCGCGAGCGGGTTCTGGAGGGGTGTGGAAATCCTGAGGGATGCAGGAATCCTGAGGGATGCAGAAATCCTGAGGGATGCACAGACCCTGCTCTCCTGCTTGGATTTGGTTTTCAGCAGTTGGAGGGGCCTTTCTGCCGGATTGACAGGACTGGGGAGCAAAGAGGGACGGATTGGTGGCTTCCTCCACCATGGAGGTTTTTACACGGATTTTAAGGCTGGATGAAGTTGGCTTAAAAATCAACTGAGCCTCATCTTGCAGGGAAATTTCATGGAAAAAAAGAGGGGATTGGTGCAGAGCAGGGGAACTTAATGGAATAAAGAAGGGATTGGTGCAGAGTAGGGGAACTTCATGGAAAAAAGAGGGATTTGGTGCAGAGTAGGGGAAACTCCATGGAAAAAAGATGGATTTGCTGCAGAGCAGGGGAAAGTCCATGGAAAAAAGAGGGATTTGGTGCAGAGTAGGGGAAAGTCCATGGAAAAAAGAGGGGATTGGTGCAGAGCAGGGGAACTTAATGGAAAAAAGAGGGGCTTGCTGCAGAGTAAGAGAACTCCATGGAAAAAAGATGGATTTGGTGCAGAGTAGGGGAAAGTTCATGGAAAAAAGAGGGATTTAGTGTAGAGTAGGGAAACTCCATGGAAAAAAGAGGGGATTGGAGCAGAATAGGGGAAACTTCATGGAAAAGAAGAGGGATTTGGTGCAGAATAGGGGAACTTCATGGAAAAAAGAGGGATTTAATGTAGAGTAGGGAAACTCCATGGAAAAAAGAGGGGATTGGAGCAGAATAGGGGAACTCCATGGAAGAAAGAGGGGCTTGGTGCAGATTAGGGGAAACTTCATGGAAAAGAAGAGGGATTTGGTACAGAGTAGGGAAAGTTCATGGAAAAAAGAGGGGATTGGTGCAGAACAGGGAAAGTTCATGGTAAAAAGAGGGGATTGGTGCAGAACAGGGAAACATCATGGAAAAAACAGGGATTTGGTGCAGAGCAGGGTGAGCTGCCCTGCCAGGAGAAGGTGCCCAGGCATCAGGCAGATCGTGCCCCTTGCCTGGCGTGGGAGGGCTCTGCCTTTCCCCAGGCTGCAGCTTTGCCACATCAAACCTAACGAGCTCCCCGTCTCCAGCGGAGGAATCCAGCACTACAATAATATGAATAATAAATAATAAGCAGATTTATATTCTAGATCAGAGCCACGGGGCATGGAGTGAGGAGGGACGTGGAGCCAGGCAGACAGATCATCCCTTCCCATCTCTCGCACCTCCGTGGCAGAGTTATTCCTCCTGATCTGTTCCTATTCATTAATGTCCGAGAGGCAGGTTATATTATCCACCCCAGGAGGCCTTTAAGCTTTGTTTTGATTCATTATATATCCACATCCATATTATATAGATATAGATCTCTCCGTGCAGAGCAGCTGCATGGGGAAAAACCGGCTGGCAGTTATGGAAAAGAGCCACGTTACTTAAGCAGCAAATCAACGTTCTATTCCTTCCCTCTCTTGTTTATTGAAAGCCATTTAGCCACCAGCACGGGGGAAGCTGTGGTGCCCCTGGGCCACAGCAGCAGCTGCTGCCCTGCTCTGCGTGGCTTTGTGGCTTTGGAAGGTGACTCGGTGCTAATTCAGCAGGAAAAAGGGGGGATTTGAAGGAGAGGAGCCAGGCAGAGAGGGCTTGGGCAGTGGAAAGGTCACGTTTCTCTCCTGCAGGCACAGCCCTGAGCTGTGGCAGGGTGACAGAGGGACAGGCGTGGAGAGGTGCATGTGCAGGGTTTTGTATCAAAGGGCTGGTTTTTTACATTTGTTCCTGAATATTAAACATTCTGCCGGAGCCAAGGATCAGGAACTGAGAGTCATGTAACTTGTTTTATATCTAAATACTGTTCCTGCCCCTGGGCTGCACTTTGTGTATTTAGCTGCTGAGCCACTTTTAATACAGATCTTTTTGCTTCACACAGAGAGAGCTACTGATAGCAGGAGCTACTCTGCAATTTCTTTCATTATTTTTTCATATATATATATATATGTGAATAAAAAAGTCAATTACATGAATGAAAGATCCTTGGTTGCCTGCCTAAGCAGCTGCCAAAATGAATTCCAACTCGGAGCCAAATTCAGCAGAGCTGGAATTTCTGCAGAGAGCTCCAGTGTGGCGTGAGATGGGATTGTGCAGGAGCTGAGTTACAGATTCCCTCTGCCCAGCCCCTCGCCCCTGGCTGTGGGCAGCCAGCAAGGATGGATTTCACTCCACTGCAGGGCTGGATTAAAAATCCTCCTCAGAGCTGTGTGGGGTGAGAGCCACCTCCCTGCCAGGAGCTGCCTTGGCATCCAGAGCACCTGGAACTTGGTGCCAGCCCCGGTGATACCTCGAGCTCCAAATCCGTTCCTCCCCACAGAGCAGTTAATTCGTGTGTAAGGAACCATCTGAAATGAGCAGGAGAATTTTGGGACGTAGAGAGGAGTTAAAAAGGCTGGGTAAGCACAGAGGGGAGGCAAATCCTCCACAGAGGCAGGAGCAGTTTTGGGAATGACTCCTGAGGATGGGGCACCTCTGGCTGAAGAACCCATTCCTTGTTTTTAGGGGAGTGCAGGTCTGCAGTGACCAGGATGTGACCTGAAAGTTCTTTTCAGGCAGTGAGGGGGAGGAGAGCCTTGCAGATTTGAGGTGGATGCCCAATCTCCTCGAGGTGAATTGAGACAAAGCTGAATTTGTTATCCAGGAGCTGTTGGAACCTTCCTGGGAAGGGCAGGGAGAGGATGGCAGATGGGAGGAGGAACACAAAAAGCCACTCCAGCTCCAGCCAGGTGCAGCAGAGCTGAGATCCTTGGGAGTGCAGGGAAGGGTTTCTTTGTGCTCCAAGCCCCATGCTCAGGGTTCATCCCTCCAGCTCTGTGACTCCTGGCTCGTTCCCTCGCCCTTGCTCCGTGGATGGGTGGGCTGCAAGCTCAGGAGCTCTCCAGGTGCCCAGAGCTGAGCTCAGCGAGGTGTTTAAGCCGAGCTTTAGGCACTGCAGGGCTGCTGGGCAACCTTCCCAGCAGAGGAGCTTTTGACCTAGCAGGGCACTTGTCTGGAGTGCCCCTCTGCAGCTCCTTGCTGCTGGCTGGGTGTCAGACAAACACAGCCCCGGCTGCTGAAATCCCAAATTGCCCTGGCTGGGATCCAGCAGCTCCCACTCTCCACGTCCAGGTGTTAGGGATGCTCAGCACTTGGAAAAGTCCCAATCCCAGGAGTGGAGAGCAAGCTGCTGACAGAGCAGGGCGAGTGCTGGGTCCTGCCCTTCCCCAGCTTTGTGCTCCTCTTCCTCCTCGTCTTCCTGGCTGAGATCAAAGTTGCTGAGAAATCAAAACCACTGGGGGAAAAAGGAGGGATGGAAGGACCTGAAAGAATGAAATTTTTGCTTTGCTGTGGGAAATTCGTCAGCTGTGAAAAGCAGGGGAGGACGTGGGAGAGAGGGACAACAGCCAGGGCACAATCCATGGCAGGAAGGGCTGTGAGCAGGCAGGGAAAATGGGAAAATGGGTGTTTTTATTATAGGGACAACCATCCAGGGGAATCGTGTCACGTTAGGGTGGCAGCATTGCCCAGAGCCATTTTTTGGGGAGGGGAGGGGAGAGGAGAGGTTCGGAGAGGTTCGGAGAGGACAGGAGAGGACAGGACAGGAGAGGACAGGAGAGGACAGGAGAGGACAGGAGAGGAGTGTGGGCAGTCTGGGAAGCAGAAGGTGAAGAGCAGAGCTCAGAGCTCAGGGAATGCAGATGTGACAGCAGAACTGGAGCTGGGAGGGATCTGAGAGCAGCAGGAGCAGCTCAGGCTGGCCTTGCCCTGACTCCAGCCCTGCCAAACGAGGGCTGTGCCTGTCAGGAGGCTGCAGGGAGGGACGGCTCCTTTCCCTTCCCATCACTGATGAATTCCTCTTGCCCCTCCAGACACTGCAGGGGCTTGGAGAGACTCAAATGGAGCTTCACGTGGAAGTGATGGCTGAATGTCAGTGCTGCTGTCGAAGCCAATTTGGGAGCCGGGAAGTGCTAAAAGAATTAAGATTGTTAAATGGAAATAAGTCGACTTGGTTGGGATAAAATAGGGTTTAAATGAGTGAAATTATCAGTGGATTACCCTTGTTAGAGCACTGCCTTACTTAATAAACTGGGTTTTAATCTGCTGTGAGCATTCCTGAAGGGAAGGCTCAGCCTGTGGAGGTGCAGGGATGTGATGAAGGGGCAGGACCAGCTGTGCCATCATCCTCTGGAAGGGAGCCACAGGAGCAACAATTTGCCCAGGAGTGCTTTGTACTTTGACAAGGATCTCGTTCGCTGCTTCACAAGTGGGTTGGTTTTTGTTTTAGTGCCCTTTACTTGGAGGATCCATGAAATTTCATTCTTTTTTACAGTCAGTTTTGAGAGAGAAATCAAGTCAGTGGTGAATTGGGAGGCTCGGGTGAGATGCAGGAATTCCAGGATCAAATTCCAGCCTTGGAGTAACCAGGCTGTGGTTAACCCACCTGGATTATGCTCTTTTTTGTTCAAAGGAGTCTGTCCTCTGTAAATATCACATTTTTTGGTAGCCTTGTTGTTCTCAGAAGGGCTGATAAAGCTGCTACAGGCAGAGCTGAGCCCATCCTGGATTTCTATCAATTTTCTTGGGCTTGTCCAGCAACCTGCTCTCCATAAATGCCAAAAGTACCTTGTGCAGCTGAAATTGTGTCCAGGGGGGAATTCAGAGCTGGAAGAAGGCGAGGAAGGGGCTCTGTGTCCCTGGGATTGCTGGAGGGATTGCTGCTCACTCCCCAGGGCAGGCTCTCAGGAGCTGGGCTGTTCTCTGGAGTTATTCCTGGTTTCCTGCTGCAGAGCTGCAGGCCGGGAGCAAATCCTGAGCTCCAGCCCCAGGCTCAGCCCACACCAGCCCAAAACTCCTGTGATGTCCCTGCCAAGCCCCGGGGGCAGTGAGGGCTGGGGAGCTGGGGTGTGGTGCCAGCCTGGCTTTGCCTGAGGATCCCCTCACCCATTCCAGATTCCAGGCTCTCCCCTGGAGCCCCCAGGCCCTGCAGGATATCCCAGGATCCATCCCTTCACCTTGGGATGAATTTGTGTGCTCATTGTGATGCTCAGAATTTGGCATCCCCCACCTTGCTGCAGATGTGATCCCCAGTAACCCCAGCAGGGCAGGACTGCCCTGATCTCAGCCCTTCCATCCCAAAGCAGAGAAGTTTTCTGGCCATGCTCAGCTGCCCCAAATTTTCCATATTCCCATTTTTCCAGCAGCAAATCCATTCTGCACCTTGGCTTTGGCACTTCAGGATGTTTTCTTCCAGAACTGGAGCTCCAGCAGGGCAGGACTGCCCTGATCTCAGCCCTTCCTTCCCAAAGCACAGAGGTTTTCTGGTCATGCTTAGCTTAGCCCCACTTGTCCATATTCCCATTTTTCCAGCAGCAAATCCATTCTGCACCTTGGCTTTGGCACTTCAGGATGTTTTCTTCCAGAACTGGAGCTCCAGCAGGGCAGGACTGCCCTGATCTCAGCCCTTCCTTCCCAAAGCACAGAGGTTTTCTGGCCATGCTCAGCTGCCCCCACTTGTCCATATTCCCATTTTTCCAGCAGCAAATCCATTCTGCACCTTGGCTTTGGCACTTCAGGATGTTTTCTTCCAGAACTGGAGCTCCAGCAGGGCAGGACTGCCCTGATCTCAGCCCTTCCTTCCCAAAGCACAGAGGTTTTCTGGCCATGCTCAGCTGCCCCCACTTGTCCATATTCCCATTTTTCCAGCAGCAAATCCATTCTGCACCTTGGCTTTGGCACTTCAGGATGTTTTCTTCCAGAACTGGAACTCCAGTAAGGCAGGACTGCCCTGATCTCAGCCCTTCCTTCCCAAAGCACAGAGATTTTCTGGTCATGCTTAGCTTAGCCCCACTTCTCCATATTCCCATTTTTCCAGCAGCAAATCCATTCTGCTCCTTGGCACTTCAGGGTGTTTTCTTCCACATCCCTTGCAGAGAAGGGAGCCTGGCACTTGCAGGCCTTTAATATTTATTATCCATTGTATTTCCACCCATTTCTGTGGATAGAATATCCACAAAAATATAACACAGAATTTTTTGGCATTCTTGCTTCACTGGGGGCCCTGCTACAGCGGCAAGAAGAACTTCATCACTCCAGAAATCCCATGATCTTAACGATCACAGAAGATAAAGCAAAAAACAAGAGTTGACAAGGAAATACCTTGCAAAGTCACAAACACCCCATGTAAAACCCACCCCAGACTCCTCATGAGCCCCAGCTGAGTTTTTTAGGGCCAGGTGAGGCTTTGCCCAAATCTCCAAATCCCCAGCAGGACCAGTCTGTGCCAGGGGACAGCTCTGGAACGAGGTGGGCACTGTGCTTGCCCAGCTTGGCACAACCAAGGAGCACCAGGAGATGGTTCTGAGCCGCCCAGCTCAGATTCTGGAGCAGAAATCTCCTTTTCCTCGGTTCTGGTTGCAATCCTGCTCTCCCCTCCTGCGTTTAAATCCCATGGAGCATCTCATTAGGAGCAAATGATGCCTCAGGCAAGCGGAGCTGTAGAAAAGTAATCTTTATTAAGCACCCTCAGTGGTCAGGGTTGCTTGATGAGCTCGGGAGTTTTATTTGTGTTGTTGTTGGGCAGGAAAAGGCTCTGAGCTCCCTCCAGTCCCTGTCCTGAGGTTGCTGTTCCCTATTTGTGCCCTCAGTCCCTTCAAACCCTGCAAACTCTGCTGGCAGAGCTGTCCCCACTGAGAACAAAAGCAGTGGAAGAGGCTGGGTGGGATAAACAGGGATGTGAGGAGGGTTCAGGGTGCCTGGAGCCAGACACAGACCCAGATTTCCCTGGAAAAAAAGGTGCACAGAACCCTCAGACTGATGTGGCTTCGTGCTGGTGAGCCAGAGGGGGATGGATTGAAGAGCTCTGGGGAAATAAAGCCAGACTCGGGCGCTCTGGGAAATAAAGCCAGACTCGGGCTGTGAGTGGAGGTGTTCACACCTCAGGGAACCCTGAGGTTGTTGGAGGCTCTGCTGCTGCACAGGGTGGGAGATTTCCAGACTGAGCTGCAAATGTGGAACCTCTGCTCCCTTTGCTCCTCATCCTTCTCACAGAATTCCCAGAGAATCTGTGGCTGCCCCATCCCTGGAAGTGTCCCAGGCCAGGCTGGATCACCCTGGGATAGCAGGAAATGTCCCTGCCCATGGCAGAGCATGAAATGAGACGATTTCAAGTTCCTTTCCAACCCAACCCACTCTGTAATTTTGTTTTTTCCTGGTTCCTGCCCTTTTGAATGACAAACTGCAGCGGATCCGTGGCTGTTTGTTGTCCTGGGGCTGTCAGATTTCATTGTGAGGAAACGAGAAGCCTTTTCAGGCATCAGCTGGCAGCACGGAGGGTTTCAGAGAGGCAGTTCATGCCTCTGAACATGCTTTTGGAAGATGTGTCCTCATGCTTGGAGAATCAATTAACCTCGAAAAACATTTGGTGGCTTGGTTTGAAGAGCACTGGCTCTGAGAATTTCCTCTCCCGCTGCTAAAATCAGCCACCTCCAGCGTGAAGCATGGATGGTTTCTAGCACTGAGAAGTGAAGTGAGAACAACAAAAAAAAAAAGAGAATAAAACAACAGCATTGTGCCAGAAGAAATGCAAAAAAATAAAAGAAAATCTTAAAAAAAATTAAAAAATAGAGCATCTGCGAGGCTAAAACCCTTCTGAAAAGCAGTCATTTGCTGAATATAGCTGTGCACTTTTGTTTGAAATGTCCTGGCTCTGTTCTGTGCTCTTCCCCACCTTCCCCATCTGGAAAGTCAGGAGCATTATCCCTGCTTGAAAAGGCAGCGCTGGCTGCGTGTTCTGCCCGAGCCAGCACCTGCAGGGAGCTGCAACAGGTCCCTGTCTGACTGCTGGGGGCTTTTGGAGCTTTTTTTTGGGGGGTGGAAAAAGCAGTGGGGTGTTGTACAGCTGGCTACGAAACAAACACGCAGGGTCCAGAGCAGCAGTCAGGACCACCAGGCAGGACCACTCTAAAAGGGCTGCCCTTCTTTATTTTTTCATTTATATCTCTTTCTTAAGACAATCATGGATTGGTCAAAGAGGTCACCACCTCTATAAGTTCACAGGATAAAGACATGGTCAATCATCTTTCTCCGCCCCAGGGGAAAGGAATGAAAAACAATCTAAAAGTTCCCAACAATCTTGGCCAGTTAGGAAAACCAAGACTGTGTTTGTAGAAAATGCATGGGAACTTCTACTGCAAAATTACAAACATGGAACCCTGCAAAAAGCAGGGGGACAGTGGGGAAGGGCCTCCTCACCTGCATCCTCACCTGCATCTTCACCTGCATCCTCATCTGCATCCTCACCTGCATCCTCACCTGCATCCTCACCCGCATCCTCACCCACATCCTCACCTGCCTCCTCACCTGCATCCTCACCCACATCCTCACCTGCCTCCTCACCTCCATCCTCACCTGCATCCTCACCTCCATCCCCACCTGAATCCTCACCTGCAGCCTCACCTCCATCCTCACCTGTTTCCTCACCTGCATTCTCACCTGCTCTGCCTGCAGGGTCAGGACAGCCTGCCAGGGCTCCAGCTCCTGCTCTCCTGGGACATTCCTGATGCTCGGAATGTCATCCCTTCCCCTGCTGCTTTGATGGATTTCTCTGCCAGGGCTGAATTAAAGCAGCTCTGGGGGAAAAGTGGTGCAACCTCTTTGACCTAAAGTTCTCAGCCCGGCAGCATCATCCTGCCCTGTTTCACACTGGGCTCCAGGAGGGTGAATTCTGCTTTCAGCTGCAAAAAAAGTGAAAAATACAATGGGATTTAATTCAGGCCTTGCTGCTTGTGCCTCTCACCTCTTTCTCCCCTTCTGATTCCGGCAGCAGAGCTCAGCCCTGGGTGTTTTGAGGCATTCTGGATTAAGCATTTCCAGGAGAAGCACCAAATTCTGGCTCCCCCTTCTCGGAAAACCCTTCCCTGGGTACCAAATCAGGATGGATTCAGTTAAAAAGCTGAGAATCTAGAAATGTAAAATATCAGCACTGGGTTTAGGTGTTTTTCCAGCCAGGTTCTCAACACCAGAGTGGGGAGAGCAGGTGAATTTCTTGCTGGGCTGAGAGCTGGGGTTGTTCTGGCTATGATTTTTTTCCTGCTTTTTGTAAGCCTGGGCACGCCACACTCGTGCTTTAGATTTCAGTCTCAGCTTGCTAATCTGCTTTCTGACCTATAGAAGAAAATAGCTGGTAATTATTTGTTTACTTTGTGCAATTCGACTGTGCAAGAGCTTCCTTAGAAGAGCCAGGCTGGGTGATTAGGAGGGGAGGTTTATTTTATTTCAGTTCAGTTTATTTTGCCTGGCACGTTGTCTTTTTGTCTGGAAGGGCTGAATTTCTTGGGGGTGTTTTTTGCCCTTTTTATTTATTATTTTTTTTAGGAGGTTTGAACTCCGTGGCTGCGTTAAATCTGCGAAAGAGTGAAAAATGAAACAGAAAAGTCAATTTTAGTGTGCTGTGCTGTCAGGGTTTGGGAGATGGGGCACAGCAGCGTCACCCTATGGATTTGGGTGGAGTTTAAGGCACGGCCTGGGCTGATTTTCCCCCACATTGTTCCTCAAATTCCGCCTGACCCCGCGCTGCCCTGCAGTTCTGTGAAAGCAGGAGGGTGCTGAGCATCTCACAGACAGCAAAACCTCCCTTCTGGGCTGGGATTATTCAACTAAGCTCGTGATTATGGTGATAATCCCCTTTGCAGTGATACCCCTCTCCAAGGAGCTTTTCCCTCGGGCCCTTCCAAGTCCCAAATCCCATTTTCTCCTAATGCTGGAGTGCTCTATATTAAATTAAGGCACTCTCAGGGATCAGAGGTGTGAAAGTCCTGTGGTATTTAAAGCTTTGGAGTCTTTTGCCTGGCTGACCCTCTTGGGGCTCGTGGTGGGGATGGAGGAGAAGGGTTCTGCTGCTGGAGAAGAGATGGATTTTTGTATTTTACCCTTTGTTTTTGGGGCAGGATGAGCTGTGGGGCAGCATCAGTGATGCCCTGGGATCTCTGACTCCGAGAGTCAGATAATTCCAGGCAGGATTTCCCTGCAGGGAAAGCATCTCCCTTCCCTCTCCCTCTGCCAGGTGCTCGGCACCAAATAAATATTTTGCTCACAACTCATCGGAGGTGGCATCCAACCAGATGTGCTCTCACTTGGTGCGGCAGGAGATTTATTTGGTTGTCCATTTATAGCTTATTATTTCCTCCTGCCTCCCCCCTCCCCAACCTCAGAGCAGTTTGCTATCCACCAGGGTATACATTTTCTCCTGATTAAGTGCCGCTTAGCCGTTGGCTGCTTGCTCATTTTACTTTTATAGACACATTTACAGAGGCACAAGCGCCCAGGAGCAAGGGTAAGGAGAATGGAGACTCGCAGCAGCTTGATTGGATTGGATTTTAATAAAGTTTCCAGCTAAGCTGCAGCACAACTATCCCTCACCGTGCTGATGATCTCCAGAGGTCCCTTTCAACCCTGATTATTCCGTGGTGCTGGAGGAGCTCCTCACCTGTGCAGTGGGAGAGAATTCCCCTGGAATCCTTGGCCAGCAGGGATCTCTGAGTTCTGAACACCTCCGAGCTCATCTCTCCAGGGCGAGGAGAGATTTCTTTTTTTTATCCCCGTCATTCCGCCGCTGCTAATTAGTCGCAGATGATGAGATAATTTATAAAAATTAGCAGCGATTTTCCCTCATTGTGCTAATACCATTGGCAATAAAACTGCTCTTTTGAGGGGGTGACTTTTCCCTAATGCAGGGATCAAGGCTAAAAATACATCCCCGTGTATGTCAGCAGAGAGGGGGAGCGTGCTCTGGCACCACCAGGAGCTCTCTCAGAAGTTCATCAGAGCCACCAGAACGAGCTCAAATTGGAATGCAAAGCCCAGGCTGGCTGTTTGGGAAGGGAATGTTCGATGGTGTCACCTTGGTGGCAGGGGTTGGGGGATAACCAGGACACAGGAGGTGGCAGGAGGTGGCTGTTGCACTGCCAGACACAAAAGAAACACGCAGCCTTCCCCAAGTGTCAGCCTCATTTTTCAGAGTGCTGTGTTTAGAGTTGGTAGCAAAGGCTCTCACAGATTTTGTGTGAACAATCCATGTTTCTATAACCGGCCAAGGATTGGGTTGTACTTTGGATGTTGTTTTTCATTCTTCTTTCTGGGCTGGAGAATGTGATGGGCTGTGTTTGTCACCTGTGGAATTTCAGAGGTGGTGACCTCTTTGTCCAATCCATAACTGTCTGTAAAAAGGTATCAATATAAGAATAAAGAGAGGCTGGGTCTCTTTTTGCTCTCTGCCCGGCCTTGGTGGCTGAGCTCCTGAGTTACCTGAGTGTTTCATGTCCGACAGGACGACAGAGCAGCAGTTTGAACCACCAGGCAGGACCACCCCAACGGGCTGCCCTTCTTTATTCTCTCATTTTTATTTCTTTCTAAAGACAATCATGGATTGGTCAATGAGGTTACCACCTCTATAAGTTCACAGGATAAAGACATGGTCAATCATCTTTCTCCGCCCCAGGAGAAAGGAATGAAAAACAATCTAAAAGTTCCAAACAATCTTGGCCAGTTAGGAAAACAAGGACTGTTTATAGAAAATGCATGGGAACTTCTACTGCAGAAATAAAAACATGGAACCCTGCAAAAAGCAGGGTGACAGGAGGCAGGAGGCCCTGGTGTGGAGCAGACAGCCCCGTGTGTGACGTGGGGGTTGTGGCAGGGAATCAGCTCAGGGAAGGTCGCTGCTCTCCCCTTTTTTCCTCAGCAGTGACAGTGACTCAGTGCCAGCTCCTCACGTCACCAGGCAGGAGCAGCAGCAGCTCCAGGGACAGTGACAAGAGCAGTGTTTTGTCTCCTGTGCTCAGCGCCCGGGGGGAGCAGGAGCCAAGGGAAGGTGTGGGAGCAGAGAGGGGATCAGCTCCCAGCTCTGCCTCTGCCTCTCCGGTGGCACTGGGACACATTCCCAGTGGAGCTGGGGCTGAGGGATGGTTCTGGGAGTGGTTCCCAATGCCATTTTGGGGTTTGGAAGGTGCTGTGTTGTTGGTTAGTTGGCAACAGAAGAAACACGCAGGTCTCAGAGCAGCAGTGGTTTCACCAGGCAGGACCGACCAAAAGCCCTGCCCTT
>VZTZ01032700.1:17598-36867 GCA_013400955.1 Drymodes brunneopygia
TAAAAAAAGGCAGGCCCTTTTTTGGTCCTGCCTGGATAGTCCTAAACTGCTGCTCTGGAGTCTGTGTGTTTCTTTGTGTCCAACAGTGTGACAGAGCTGTTTGCCCCTTTAGCTGGTGTAGGATCAAGCAGAACCCCATGTGTGCATCCCTCAGTCCAGTGGGAACTGAGAAACAGGGGAGCTGCTGTGGCAGTTGTTTGGAAAAAGACGTTTATTAGGCTGAGGAATGAATTTTCCATGAACTCAGGAGGCCTCCAGCACTCCCTCAGGCTCCTGATGATTTTGTCACGGTGTTAATCCCTCAGGTGAGCGGCGGCGTTTTGATACCAGCAAACAAATCAGGTTTTGTGTGCTGATAACCCAATCCAGAGGCAGGCACGGGAGCAGAGAACAATTCATCAGCTCTTAACAGGCCCTGCAGAGCCCAGGCAGGGCTGGATTCAGGGATTCAGGCAGGGCATTCCAGGGGATGTGTGCCTGCACAGGACACCTGTACCAGCACCCCCAGGTGACCTGGTTTGGGTTATGGTGCTGCTCAGGATGCTGGAGCACCCTCAGAGCCCCCTTCCTTGTGGAATTTTTTATTTTGAGAGGTAATGCCTGTGCTGGAGAGTCTCCAGGAAAGCAGAAAGGAGCTGGGGAGGGTGGGTTGGTTGTGTTTAACAGGTGATGGATGGGTTGAGCTCGGAGGATGTGGTGGGTACAGAAAGCTTGCACAGATTTAAGGGGAAGCTGGCGGAGCACAGGGGAGAGAAAAGCACTCAGCAGTTATTAAATAAATAAACAACATCAGTTTCAGAAGTTTCCCAACCTGAGAGTAGCCCAGGGCTTGGGAGGCTATTAGCAGGAATTATTGGATGGACTTCTGCTTTGACAGTAACATTTGTTCTTACGATCCAGATACGAGGCAGAGGCAGAGAGAAAATGAAAGGAATTGCCTGTAGCAAGCTCTCAAATTAGCACCTCTATCTCCCAAAGCCCAGCCTGGTGCAGTGTCCATCAAGGCCTGGCAAGTGTGGAAATCTGCCTGGGCTGTTAGCAACAAACACAGGGAAATTGTGGCAGCACTGACGCAGGTGCAGAGGGCGAAACCAGCAGGATCAGGGGTGGGGAAGGGCTGGAGCAGCATCTGGGAGCTGGAAAATTCAGCTTGGAGTCATCCCCTGGTTTATGGGAGCGGAATTAATGCAAAACTGTTTGGGTTTTGTCACACGAAACAAAGCAACCCCCTCCCATTTCTGTACTGCACCTTCATTTCTGCTTTTTAATGCCATCCTTAAATATCTGCTCCACCTCTGAGGGATTCTGGCTTTATGGTGGGATTATCTTGCTCTCCCCATCTCTCCTCCCTCAGATTTAGTTGCCACTTTTCTAGGAAGGGCAGGCTGTGTTCATTCAGCCTCTCTGGAGATGTTGGTACACAATTCTTTCCAGCATTTTATTCCCTTCGAATTTAAGCATCGTTAAGAGTTTTGGGTGCTTTGCTTTGTCTCTGTCAGCCACAGAGCCACGAGCTCAACCTCGCTGGGTCTCCATCAGGAGGACCCAAATCCTGGGGGAATTTTACCTGTGATGTGCCTCTGAATCTCCCCTTCCTGTCTGCTCTGTAGTTCAGTCTCTCAGACATTTTTGTTTCAGTTTTCCTCATTTTTGCTTCTTTTTTTCCCAAACTTGAAGCCTTCTGAAGGTGCTGCCAAAAGCTGCGTGGCCTCAGGCTGTGCTCTTGTCCAACATGAGTGAGGAAAGCTGGAGTGGGGTGTGGGCAAAAGGCAGAGCTGGGAAAATTCCCATGAAAATTCCCATGAGGGCTGCTGGGTTTGGAGCAGCTGGACTTGTCTCCTTGCATCCTTTAAATCCCTTCTGATCAGCCTCTTCTTCTGTGATGGCTGCAAGGATCTGATCAGTCATTTATCTACTCGGGTATGTCATATCTATTTATCTAGACAGCAAAATAAATAATCCTGACTTAGATCCATCCATCCATCCAAACATGAGCAAAGTTGGAGTAAAATCAGATCTTTTAATGCAGGGAGCTCCTCTGCTTTTACTGCCCTGTCCTTCTGCCTTCATTCCTTGTTCTCATATTCCTTATGTTGCATGAAGAATAATTGGAGGGTATTTCCTAGGATCCTCGTAAGCACAAATATTGGATCATTGTTGAGAATCAAATGGCAAAGTTAATTAAGATTTTTTGCAACTGGAAACAGATGTTAACTCACAAAGGCAAAAAAGTGTCTTCACTGTATTTGAATTCCTCTGATTACCAAGGGAATTGGGATGGAATAGGATGGGATGGAATGGAATAGGATGGAATGGAATGGAATGGAATGGAATAGGATGAAATGGAATGGAATAGGATGAAATGGAATAGGATGGGATGGAATAGAATTGGAATGGAATGGAATAGAATAGAATTGGAATAGGATGGAATGGAATGGAATGGAATGGAATGGAATGGAATGGAATGGAATAGGATGGAATGGAACAGGATGGGATGGAATAGAATTGGAATGGAATGGAATAGGATGGGATGGAACAGGATGGAATGGAATAGGATGGAATGGAATGGAGTGGAATAGGATGGGATGGAACAGGATGGAATGGGATAGGAATGGAATGGAATGGAATCGAGTAGGATGGAATGGAACAGGATGGGATGGAATAGAATTGGAATGGAATAGGATGGGATGGAACAGGATGGAATGGAATGGAATGGACTAGGAATGGAATAGAAATGGAATGGAATAGAAATAGAATGGAAAGGAATCAAATGGAATTCCAGCTGGTCCAGAGGCTGCAGGGCAGTTTGGGAATCTGTGGATCTGGGAGTGCATGACTGGTGGTGTGATGGCAGCGAGGAACGGGAAAAGCAGAGGAGGCCAAGGTGGAGCAGGGAGAGGATGAGGAGGGAAGCACTCAGCTCTCCTTAGCAAGGGCTGCTTGCTCTTTCAAAGGGGAAACCCAAACTCCCGGACCCCCTGGCCCTGCAGGTCAATGAGATGAACACTCACTAATGGCTGAATCAGAGACTCCACAACTTCATTACACCTGTAAAATCAATGGCCATTACCCAGCTCTGCCCATTGATCCGAGCTGCAGGATCTGCCCGGGGGCTGGGAGCTGACAGAGGTTTGTGAAGATGCCTGGAGCCCATCTAAAGACACTCTGAACAGCTTTTCTGATGGGCCAGACCTCCCTGTGATCTCCCATCTGTGCTCCCTGCAGGGCATTCCCGCCCTCAGAGCCAGGTGAGGTGTCCTGGAGCACCTGGCCACGAGCAGAGCAGCAAGGTCAGCTCATGATGGAAAAGTCCGGGCTGCTGAGGCGAATTTGTAGCTTCTGGACTGCTGCTGGGAGGCCTGGATGTAAATGACAAGGCAGCTAATAAGGTCTAATTGGCTATTAAAGGAGGAAGCGGCCCTGGAGATGCTGAGGGCCAATTAACCCTGGGAGCCTGACACTGCTGCTGTGCAGTGATGTGTGAGAGCCCTGCACAAACACAGAGAGGACAGGGGCACTGGAGGGCCTTACCCAAATCCTCTGGAAATTGGATTGCAGGGCTCGCTTGCAAGTGGTTGTCGCCCTGGTTTTTGCAGTGTTTTGTGTTTTTAGTTCTGTAGTAGAAGTTCCCATGCATTTTCTATAAACACAGTCCTTGTTTTTGTAACCGGCCAAGATTGTTTTGAACTTCTGGATTGTTTTCATTCCTTTCTCCTAAAGCAGAGAAAGATGATAGACATGTCATTATCCTGTTAAATTGTAAAGGTGGTAACCTCATTGACCAATCCACGATTGTCTCAAAAAATGTATAAAATGAGAGAATAAAGAAAGGCTGAGCCCTTTTTCTGGTCCTGCGTGGTGGTTCCTGACCTGCTACTGAAAAGTCTGCATGTTTCTTTCGTGTCTGACAGTGTGACAAGTGTTCCCCTGCCTCTGTAGTGGGACTGGATTTAATGGCTGAGCAGTGCAGGTTCAGCCCCACAGACACCCCGTGGGTATCAGTGGGGAGGTGAAACTTCTCAGGAGGATGATTTTTTAAGTTCTGCTCAGCTCTGAGGGTCAAAAAGCTGACATGGATCCACAGGGAAGGCACATTCCTGCATCAGGCTGTGATGGAGACAAGTGCCACTGAAACCAGGTACCAACCCCGAGGCTGGGGACCAGGGGGAGGCAGGGACAGATCCAAAATTTGGACAATTTTGTGCAAAACACTGAGATGGATCCTTGAGCAAGGCAGTCCAAAGGCTGTGGAAGCCACCAGGGGCTGTGGGAGGCTCAGTCAATCATCCTGCCTCAAACACTGTCTGAGATCAGGGCCGTGGGGAGCCCCGGGTTTTGACAGGGGCTTGTTGCTAATTTGAATAAACAAATTGTGTCTAATGGCTTTGTCTTCTAATTGATGCCAGAGCATTCTTGATAAGGGAGAACGGAGATGTTCAGGGCTGCAAAGTGAGCTACCTGCTCTCATAGCCTGATTTTCTGCTAGGAGTGGGCAGGCAGAAAATGGGATTGGGTGGATTTGATGAGGAACTGGGACTTGGGAATCTCAGCATAATATGGACCATGGCTCAGACTTTGGATTCTGTTGCATCTTAATTACATGAGGGTGGCTTTGTGTGCTGCTGTTTCTCTTGTTCCTCTTCCTCCAGCTGATTTCATTCTAATTTCTCCAGTTTTCATTTTATTATTTTTAATTCCTGCGTTTTTGTTTCGTTATTTCTAATTTAAGCATTTTTGCCGCTCTGAACTCCGACCTCTCTGCAATCCCAGGATTTCAATCCAAGCAGGAGATGAGCTCAGAGATGGGGCTCAGGTTGATATTTTTTGTCTTGTGCTTGGCTTTTTTGCAGAGCAGAGAGAAGGGGGCTGTGACTGCAGGGTCTGTCCCTCAGTGACACCCATGATTTGCCTGTCCCAGTGGAATAAATGAGACTGATACCCTGAGAACAGCCCAGTTCTCACTGGAGTTCTCCATGGAAAGCAGGATGGAGCTCCTGTCCTCATTCCTGGTGATCCCCAAGGATGTTTCTCTTGTGTTGTGTCGAGGAAAGAGCTGGAAGGAAGATCCAGCACTGGCCTCAGCACTGCAGACAGGCTCATTTTGCTCCTTCAAACCTGGCTGAACCAGCTTTTAGTCTGTCTGGGCCATGAGGCTCCAGGTTTGTGGATTTGCTGATTTAGAGGTGAGCTGGCCTGAGCTGGAGGAGCCCTGCAGGGTGGGGACCTGCTGAGCCCCTGCCGTGACCCCTGGGGCTGTGGGGAGCAGGAGAGGGACCTCAAAGGTTGCTTTTTCTCCTGACTCAGCTCCAAAAGAGACAAAATCTCCTTTCAGCCACGCAGCCGGCAGCGCTCGGCTGAAATAATTCCTGCTACCTTTTATCTGCCTCGAAGGAACACTTAAAAAAAAAGAAAAACAAAATCATCCTGCCCATAGCGGGTAACCTGATGAGCCTAATTTGGTGGTGTGGAAACACAACCACTTGGAGGTTTCCAAGCCATGTTCTGGCTAATTGGATGCACTTCCCCTGCCTGCTGTGCAGCATTCTGTGTGCTCAAACACCCCAGCACGGGCAGGAGGGGTGGTGCACGTTGGTTAATGGGCATTTGGGCCAGTGGATTTGGGAGGTGGGAGCTGGTGCTGTTCACTGTCAAGTGAAAAAAAAAGAGGCTGCAGCAGCTCCAGCTTTAAACAGCAGCTGGTTCCTCAGGTTTGAGGGAAGCTGATGGTCCCTCTGGGCTCGTGGGGTTGTTTATTTTGGGAAGCTGGGCTTGCAGGCAGCTCTGGAGGGGTCTGGGGGAGGGAGGATGAGGTTCTCTGAGGGGGCTGTTGTTACACTGCCGGACACGAAGAAACACGCAGGGTCCAGAGCAGCAGTTGAATCACCAGGCAGGACCACCCCAAAAGGGCTGCCCTTCTTTATTCTCTCATTTCTATCTGTTTCTTAAGACAATCGTGGATTGGTCAAAGAGGTTCCCACCTCTAGAAGTTCACAGGATAAAGACATGGTCAATCATCTTTCTCGGCCCTAGGGGAAAGGAATAAAAAACAGTCTAAAAGTTCAAAACAATCTTGGCCAGTTAGGAAAACAAGGACTGTGTTTATAGAAAATGCATGGGAACTTGTACTACAGAAGTAAAAACACAGAACACTGCAAAAAGCAGGGTGACAGGCTGTGAGTGGCAGCACTCCAGGGCTCATGCCCGGGCAGGGGACACTCAGCAGCTCCAGGTCACTGCCACTTCCCATCAGGACACACAGGGATGATGGCATCCCATCCTCTGGCCCCAGAAGGGTGTCCAAGGCTGTGCAGCCATTGCCTCAAAGCCTTAAATTACAGCTGCTGGAATGGACTGGAAGTTCCGTGCACGGAGATGGAACGGACTGAACAATTTGTGTGTCTGGGTGAAGCCTGGGCTGAGCCAGAGCTGGCCAGGGATCAGCTCCAGCTCGCAGATCTGGGCATCTGAGTAACGCTTCCATGCCCAGGACTGGCACTTTAGTGCCTTTTCCATAAAAATTTGCTTTATTTGTAGAGAAAGGTGGGCCACTTTATCTTGGGAGTTGACAGAACTGCAGCTTTCCCTCCAGCGTGGAAAACACTCCGTGGTTCAGTGCTAGAGGAGCACTGAGGAAAGTTTTTTTTCCCCTCCAAGAGATTGTTTTGTGCCCACTTAGGGACAGCAGCTCGTGTCCTGCCTGCCCACCCCTCCCAGCACAAACAGCAGCAGCAGGGCACAGAAATTCAGCGGGGTCTGGCCGAGCTCTCCACCCAGGCAGAAAATAAATTGGCTGCTGCTGCTGTTGCTGTTCTCTTTTGTAAATTGGCGGTGCCTGGAATGGGGCCAGCTCCTTTCCCTTCTCTGGGAGACACCCGCTGCTTCTCCAGGGAAATCTCAGAGGGGACCTGGGGGGACGAGATTGCTTTGTGGGTTTAGCAAGCGGCGGGATGGCGCCGAGGTTAATTGCGCCCGGCTGACGCGCTACCCAAACCACGAATTTTGGGATGAAAAACAGCTGCAAAACCGAATCCCCGGCGCTGCAATCTGCCCCGGACTCTGCGTGTGTCGGGGTGAGGTGTCTGGGCAGTGAGAGCAGCAGCCTCATCCACATTCCTCCCCCGGCTCTCCTGCAGGCGAGCATCGCGCGCTGATGAGGCCGAGCACATCAGCGTTTGTGCCTCTAATGGCCGAGCACACGCTGCAAATTCCGCCTCAAACGGGGCCTGATGTGCTCAGAAGCTGCACGAGTCTCTTAAAGAAGATGAGATCTTAGCAGGAAGCCCAACACCAAACAGAAGGCTCTTTATTGACCACGGCATGCTGCTGTCGGAAGGGGACTGCAGGTGGCTGTTCCTGTGTAGTAAAACATGTCAGGCTGCTCTGGATGGTGTCGCCCTGCTTCTTGCAGGGTTCCATCTTTGTAATTTTGTAGCAGAAGTTCCCATGCATTTTCTATAATCACAGTCCTTGTTTTCCTAACTGGCCAAGATTGTTTGGAACTTTTAGATTGTTTTTCATTCCTTTCCCGTGGGGCGGAGAAAGATGATTGACCATGTCTTTGTCCTGTGAACTTACAGAGGTGTTAAGCCCTCTCACCAATCCCTGATTGTCTTTAGAAACAGATATAAATAAGAAAATTAAGAAGGGCAGGCTTTTTTTGGTTGGTCCTGCCTGGTGATTCAGCTACTGCTCTGGAACCTGCGTGTTTCTTCTGTTGCCAACAGGATTGGGTTTGGTTTTTTTGGTTTGGTTTTTCTTTTTTATTCAGACAGTTAAGAAAGCAATAAAGTTAAATTGGTAGGACTGTCTAATGTGATTACAGCGAGATGGGGATAAATGTGGTTCCATTAGAGCTTGTTTGGAGACGGGAGGCTGTCACTTGGTGATGGAGAACTGAGATATGTTGGTATTCCAAGGGCCTCTTCCTAAGGAATGACCTGCTCTGTCTTTCTGACATCAAACACATGTGTGCATAAAGAGAGCACTGGTTTGTGTTCTGGGGCAGCTCTGTTTCTAGTCTGAAATGTTCCATCAAAAATCTTATGAGGGAAAGGAAAAAAAACCCCTTGGATGAAAGTGTTTGAATGTGGAAAGGAGGCTCCTCGACCCCAGGGAGAGCCTGCAAATTCCAGCTGGGGAAGGATGAGCTGTGTAGGGCTGGGAGGGGCTCAAGGTGAGCCCAGCAGTGAAGGTGGCTTCTGGCTGCAGGCTCGTGCCTTCAGGGACTCCCAAATCCAATCCTATTCATGGTAAATTGGAGTTTTGGTGGGAGCTCCTGAGTTGGTGGCGTGTGCAGGACAGACCTGATCTGGTCCTGTCTTTGAGGCTTCCCGTTTTGGGTTCTGTCTTGGGGTAACCCCAGTCCTCAGCCCCCCTGGAACCAGGATTCTGAGTTTCCTCTCCTTGCCATCAACACTTGATTGGAGATCCAGAACTTGCTTCTTGTCTCTTCCAGGGAAAAGGCTCAGAGCTGACACTCAGCTCCCATCTGGCTCCTTTGCCTCCTGGCTCCAATCTCAGTGTTGGTTGCTAAATGTTTCACAGGGACTTCCCGCTGCCCACGGGATGTTAATTAAAAGATTTCCAGCCTTAAAAAATAGAAATAAATTTAAAAATCCCTCTGCACTGTTGGTATTCTGCAAGGAGCTACAACGGGGATTGGTGTTTATGGTGGAATGTCCTGCATGGAGCCAGGCATGGACTGATTTTTCCTGATGGTCAGAAAGAAAGGAAAATGCAGTGTCTGATGTTCCCTTGGCCAGGAGGTGAAATCTGGGAGGGAAATGCAATGTTTGATGTCCCCTGTTGAGGAGATTAAATCTGGAATAGGAAATGCAGTATCTGATGTTCTCCTTGGCCACGAGATGAAATCTGGGAGAGGAAATGCAATGTTTGATATCACCTGTCCAGGAGATGAAATCTGGAATAGGAAATGCAATATCTGATGTCCTCCATCCAGGAGAATAAATCTGGGAAAGGAAATGCAATATTTGACATTCCCTTGGCCAGGAGGTGAAATCTGGGAGGGAAATGCAATGTTTGATGTTCCCCTGTCCAGTAAGTGAAATCTGGGATAAGAAATGCAATGTCTGATGTTCCCCTTGGCCAGGAGGTGAAATCTGGAATCTCGTGGATAGAAAAGCAGCAGGAAGGACAGGAGAGGAAAGGCAGGGCCCAGATCTTACTAAAGCAAAGATGATGTGGCCATCAAATGAGTAACACTGATGGAAAATGCAGGAACTGACTAATGCTGCAGCCAGAGGAATTGTTTGGAGGACTGGCATTTGTGGTATTGAAAGATTTAGAGGGAGCTTTCAGTAAATAAAGGGGGAATTGGCCCTGAAGTGCAGGGCTAAGATTTGGCAGCTGAGATTGAAAAAGGAGTGCGAGTGTGGGGTTTTGCAGATACTTTAAGGAAAGAAAATAATTTTTTCAAGCTGCATTTCACTTAATTTTGAATATCAACAAGAAAGTCTGGGCTGAAAAATCTTTATTCCATGGAGCAAACATCACCTCAGCGAGGCTGCCCATGGAGCTGAAGGGAGCCTGCCACATCCCTGTGGATGCAATCCCATGGGATTAGAACATCAATCCCACTTGTTGTGCTGCAAGAACAGGAGCTCATTTGCTGCTTGGTGCGAGGCTGCTTTTGCAAGGCTTCCCTGGAGTCCTTTGTCTGTGTGTGGTGGCAGCCACAGCAGCTTTTCCAAGCAGTGGATGCTGCTTTCCTGGGATTGTTTCATTCCCTTCATGGCTGCTGGGTAGCCAGGGCAAGGTAGAAAAAGCCTTTTGTGCTGGGCTGGCTTTGTTCTGGTCTGCAGGCTGGGATTTGAGGCTGTGTGGGAGAGGATGTTTGTGTAAACTAATGATCCATCCCCCTCTGTGCTTTATCCACCTCCCCATCTTCCCGCTCCCTTCTCCAGCAGTGCCTTTTCCTCAAATCAAAGTGCAGAGCTCTGATTTGAGCCTGTCAGTGATTCTCAGGGTGCTGAGGGCCAGGGGAGATGGGGCTGCCATCAAACACCAGCTCCTGCCCTGGTTCTTTGAGAGCTTTGCCCATTAAAGTGTGATGGGGGCAGGAGAAGGGGCTCGCTAATGGGAGCAGAGCAAAGCCCAGCCAGGTCCTAATGAGCTGCCATGCCGAGCTTTTACAAAGGCTCTTGTGCCTTCCAGAGTCACTTTTTTTAATCCCTCAGATTCCTCTGCTCAGGATCAAGAGGGCAGTGAGATGTTGGGGACAAAGCTCTGGGTGTGGGACCCTGAGCTTCAGGTCTCAGCTGTGCCTCAAATTCCGTGCTGGGACCAGACTGGGAATGGTTCTCCCTCCTCCCAGTGGTGCTCCAAGCCATGGTGGGGCTGGCACCAGGGGCTCAGAGCTGGCAGGACACAGGGAAGGGTGGGCAGCATTCCCTGTTCCCTCTCCCCAGGTGAGGAATGTGCTGTGGGAAGCCTCGGGTGTGGAGCTGAGCTCGGGGCTGCTGCTCTGATTAATGCTGCAGCAGGGCTCGTTCTGCTGGAGAGGAGCCTTCCCTCCAGAGACATTAAATATTAATAGCAGCAATAGAGACACAGATAAACAAGAGCGAGTTATAAACTTCATTTTGAGGGCGCTGCTGTCGGCTCTGGCAGGCTCCTGCCACAGCCAGCCCGGGCCAGAGGCTGGGGCTGTGTTTGAAAATCTGCATTTCCACCTGGAACTCCGAGTTCCTGACTGTCTGCCCAGCACAAAAAGCCTCCCTTAGCCACGATCAAAGCCCTGCTGGAAGGTGACAGTGACCTCCTGTTGCACTGCTGGATATGAAAGAAACAGGAAAGAAAATGCAGGTTTCAGAGCAGCAGTTGAACCACCAGGCAGGACCAACCAAAAGGACCCTGCCCTTCTTTATTCTCTCATTTATATCTGTTTCTAAAGACAATCATGGATTGGTGAAAGAGGTTCCCACCTCTAGAAGTTCACAGGATAAAGACATGGTCAATCATCTTTCTCCACCCCAGGGGAAAGGAATGAAAAACAATCTAAAAGTTCAAAACAATCCTGGCCAGTTAGGAAAAACAAGGACTGTGTTTATAGAAAATGCATGGGAACTTCTACTGCAAAATGACAAACATGGAACCCTGCAAAAAGCAGAGTGACAACCCTGCCAGCAGTGCCTCTCTCAGGGTCAGAGCTTCCCCAGCCACTGCCATCTGTGCCTTGTGCTTTCTTATTCCACTCCAGTGCCTCTGCTCTGCTCAGGGGTTTGTTCTACAAGTTCCTGGAGAGCTGAGAACTCACCTTCAAAAAGCACTCAGGTGTTTTAGGCAGCTTGTTCTGAACTATCCTGGGTGGGGACAGGAATGCTCTGGTAGGAGCTGTGTGTGTTCAGATATCCCTATGAAGCCTCTCTGAAACATAAATAATTTTATTTCTTAATTTATTTGAAAATCTTTACAACATGTGATAATTTAGAAATCCCCCCCCTGTTTTAAACCTGCCATTTCCTGGTGCAGATAGCTGAGGTTTTTTTGGGATAAGAGGAGTCAGATATTTTAGCCAGATGGATAAGAACTGTCCAGGATGGGGACAGGGATGCTCTGGTAGGACAAGAATTTCCTCTCTGTGTGGTTGGAGCTGGGTTTGCTCAGATCTCTCTGTGAAGCCTCTCTGCAGAATAAATAACTTTATTTATTTATTTTTTTATTTACTTATTTACTTATTTATTTGAAAATCCTTGTGATAATTTACAATGCCCACCTGTTCTAAACCTGCCATTTCCTGGTGCAAATACCTGAGGTTTTTTGGGATAAGAGGAGCCAGGTATTTCAGCCAGGTTGTTCTGAACTATCCAGGGTGGATCAGGGATGCTCTGGTAGGACAAGAATTTCCTCTCTGTGTGGTTGGAGCTGGGGGTGCTCAGATCTCTCTGTGAAGCCTCTCTGCAGCATAAATCACTTTAATTTTTCATTTGAAAATCTTCACAATATGTGGTGATAATTTACAAATCCCCCCTGTTCAGAACTTGCCACTTCCTGGTGCAAACACCTGAGTTTTTTTGGGATAACAGGAGCTGTGTGGGGCAGGCATCCCATAACTCCAGGAGCTGGGCATAGAGGGAAAAATCAAACCAGGAAAAAAATCCTAAATACTCCCAGTGCAAACTGGGAGTCAGTAACGAGCCTGCTGTTTGCTGCTTAAACAGCTTCCAGATGAGAAATGATTGTAAACTCATATTTTAGTAATGCAAAATATTATTGACTGAATTGAAAGTGAGAGAGCGTGTGGAACACGTCGAGTCAACTTTGGTGCTGTAATTTATATTGGATTCTCCTAATTTATATTGGATTCTCCTTCCCGAGGGGTGGGAGTGAGGGAGGCAGCTGGAATCAGCTGAATTTTTATTTTTTGGATGATTTTGGGTGCTCTTTTGGCTGCTTTGCACCTCGTTGTTTAAGGAGGAGCTCTGGGACATGGAAAATATAGGGGAAAAAAAGGAGATTTTGGGCCAACCTGGAAAACTCCTCTTGGAACAAAATCTTGAAAGTGATTCTGGTTTAAGAATGTGAGGTTGGGTGGAGAATTTCAGCCCCTTCTGCAAAATAAAATGATGAACTTTTCATGCAAATTCACCTGGGCAGTGAAAATCCCACCAGGGAAGCAGAATCATCGAGCTGTGACCAGGCAAAATGGGAATAATTAATGTAAAAGATAACAAACTCCAGCCAAAATGGGAATAATGAATGTAAAAGGAAATAAACCCTAGCCAAAATGGGAATAATTAGTGTAAAAGATAACAAACCCCAACCAAAATAGGATAATTAATGTAGAAGGAAACAAACCTCAGCCAAAACAGGAATAATTAATGTAAAAGGGAACAAACCTCCACCAAAATAGGAATAATTAATGTAGAAAGAAACAAACCCCAACCAAAATAGGAATAATTAATGTAAAAGAAAATAAACCCCAACCAAAATAGGAATATTTAATGTAAAAGGAAATAAACCCCAACCAAAATAGGAGTAATTAATGTATAAGGAAACAAACCCCAACCAAAATAGGAGTAATGAATGTAAGAGGAAATAAACCCCAGCCAAAATAGGAATAATGAATGTAAGAGGAAATAAACCCCAACCAAAATACGAAGAATTAGTGTAAAAGATAACAAACCCCAATCAAAATAGGAATTGTTGATGCAAAAGGAAATAAACCCCAACCAAAATAGGAGTAATTAATGGATAAGAAAACAAACCCCAGCCAAAATAGGAATAATTGATGTAAAAGGGAACAAAACTCAGTCAAAATAGGAATAAATAATGTAAAAGGGAGCAAAACTCCAACCAAAATAGGAATTGTTGATGTAAAAGGAAATAAACCCCAGCCAAAACAAGAATAATTAATGTAGAAGGAAACAAAACTCCAACCAAAATAGGAATAATTGATGTAAAAGGGAACAAACCCCAACTGCAGAGGTAAAAGGGCAATAAACCCAGCTCTGCTCTGCCTTCCAAAGGCTCGACCAGAGGGGTTTAAAATCTCCTCTTAATAATGGATGCAGCAGCAGCAAGGAAAATCAAACTGGGAATCCGAAGGTTAAATATTAAGGGGAAAAAAAAAAGAAAATCAGCAAACAAATCTTGATTTCAAATTTGCTCTCCTCGTCAGTGAATTATATTGAGTTTCTTTTTTTAATGCCATCAGAACAAACCCACTTTAATCACTGGATTTCAGCCTGGGTGTGTTGAGGTGCTGTTTGCTCAGATATTTTCAGGCATTAGCAGGGGTTGGAGAGAAGATTTGGGAGTTTTTTGGGTTCAAGATTTAATTAGTCCTCACCCACAGAGCCCTGTCCTTTGCTCCTGGCAGCTTCCTGCCCATTTCCAACGTGGAGCTCCAGTTGAGGCAAAGGGAGGAAAGACAAGTGTTCTCCAGAATTGGATGGCACAGGGAGGAAATGGCCTTCATCACTTGTATTTATGTTCTTATTTCACTCCTGCCTGGTCACTGGCCATTGTACAAGGCCCCCATCATCTCCTGGGCTCACAACACTCGTGCAGAGTTTGTCCTGAGGTGATTTATGGCAGCAGATCTTTCAAGGTGCAATTATTGAGATTGCTGCAGCAGTTCCTTGAAGGGATTCTCAAGGGTAATTTTGGGTGGTGGTGAAGGAAGGGAGTGAAGGACACAACGGGCTGCAGGTTTTACCTGGATTGGTTTTTTTTTCAAATTCCCTGTGATGCTGGCAGAGAAAAAAACAAATCCTGGAGAACACAGAGAGACACAGAGGCACCTCCTTCTGCACAGCACAAACCTCCCTGCCTGCCCTGCAACCAGGCAGCTTCAAAGGGCAGGGGAATGATGGAGCCCAGGGTTTGGCTAATATTGTTTTGATTTTTGCAGTGTTCTGTGTTTTTACTTCTGGAGTAGAAGTTCTTATGCATTTTCTATAAACACAGTCCTTGTTTTCCTAACTGGCCAAGATTGTTTTGAACTTTTAGATTGTTTTTCATTCCTTTCCTCTAAAGTGGAGAAAGATGATTGACCATGTCTTTATCCTGTGAACTTCTAGAGGTGGGAACCTCATTGACCAATTCAAAATTGTCTTAAGAGAGATATAAATATGAGAAAATAAAGAAAGGCAGGCCCTTTTTCTGGTCCTGCCTAGGCGGTCCTGACTGCTGCTCTAAAGTCTGAGTGTTTCTTTCATGTCCAGCAGTGCAACACCTGCCCTGCAGCCAGGCAGCTTCAAAGGGCAGGGAAATGATGGAGCCCAGGGTTTGGCTAATGTCATTTTGATTTTTGCAGTGTTCTGTGTTTTTACTTCTGTAGTAGAAGTTCTCATGCATTTTCTATAAATTTTCCTTGTTTTTGTAACCAGCCTAGATTGTTTTGAACTTTTAGATTGTTTTTCATTCCTTTCTCCTAAAGCAGAGAAAGATGATTGACCATGTCTTTACCCTGTGAACTTATAGAGGTGGTAACCTCATTGACCAATCCATGATTGTTTTAAGAGAGATATAAATATGAGAAAATAAAGAAAGGCTGGGCTCTTTTCTGGTCCTGCCTAGGTAGTCCTGACTGCTGCTCTAAAGTCTGAGTGTAAAGTTTCTTTCACATCCAGCAGTGCAACACCTGCCCTGCAGCCAGGCAGCTTCAAAGGGCAGGGAAATGATGGAGCAAGAGTTTGGCCAATGCTGCCTTGCACTGCACCAAGCCACAACTCCTCCCAGGAGGGCTCTGGGTGGCATGGCTGGGGGATGGATGGATGGAGCTGAGCAGGGTGGGGCTGGGGGGAGAGGGCTGGGAATTCTCCTGGAAGGGCATTCCAGCCAGGAACAGACGTTGTGCTGCTTTAAGCAGGGGTTTTTACAACCCCAGCCCTGCCTGCAGATTGCTGCTCTCCGTGGCACATGGGTGGCAACATTTTTTTGGGGAGGTGCTGCTCAAACACAGGCTCCAAATGTCAGATTGGGAGGCACCAAAATAACCCAGCCCTGCTTGGTTCTGACTTTGTGCTCAGAGCTCTCTGTCCCCAGAGCCAGGGACATTTCCAGGCTCCCCCTGAGAGCTCTGGTTTTTCATTGATTTTCTCAGTTCACAAATTTTTACTCCTGAGCACAATTCTGTGTGTTTGGTGTCACCTGGATAAAGGGATTTGTGCTTGAGTTGGTTTTTCCAGGAGTTTCCATCTTCCCCAGCTGTTTCTCTTTGGGAGTTCATCTGTGGGTACCCCCACATTGGATCAGATGTTAGGAGAAATTTCTGGAAAGCGTTGGAACAGGCTGCCCAGTTAGGTGGTGGAGTCACCAACCCTGGAAATATTCAGAAAATATGTGGATGTGGCACTTGGGGACATGGTTTTAGTCCAGGGGCATTTTCCACTCTCCCAGGTCACTCCAAGCTTCATCCAACCTGGCCTTAAACACTTGCAGGGGAAGTTTTTCCCCCTACAAGGTTGATGGTGATGCCACTGAGCAATAATTTTCAGCATAGAAATTGCACAGGATTTGGGTTTTTTAAACTTGTTTGGTTGGCTTTGTTTGGTGTTTTTTTTTTTTGTTGTTGTTCGATTTTTTGTGTCTCAGGAGTAAAAATTTGTAAACCGAGAAAATCGATGAAAAACTAAAAATCAAGAGACCAGCAACTCTCTGGGGGCGTTGTGTGATCAATCCACATAAAACTGAGGAACAAGGAGAACGCTGAGAAAAGAAAACCCTCTGGTTTTCCTGCCTTTTCCTCTCAGGGATAAAAAGTCAGGAAGGGTTTTTAAAAATCCATTTTTGTGAGTGTTGCACCCTCCCAGTGAAACCAGGAGCATTCAGGATGGCCACGCCTGGAGCCTGAATTGTTGTAATGCCATTTGTCCTTGCAGAGCAGAACCTGGTGCAGAGCTCTGCTGAAGGGATCAGGAGGTTGGTGTGAAAAGAGCTGGGAACTGAAGAGAAAAGGCTTTTACAAAAAAAGCCATTAAATGAGAAATGAGGGCTGGCTGAGAAGTGGGGCGTGAAGGAGGGGATGTGGCTGTGGATTTTGCTTTTCCCACTGCCCATTTTCTGTGCTGCTGGAATAACCTGTGCCCCCCAGCTGTGTGCCCAAAGTGAATTATTCCCCTCCTTTCCAGGGTCCTGTGGCTCCTGCAGGGTGCACAGGCTGTGGGGGAGAGCAGGAACAGCAGCTCCTGTGCCAGCCTTAGAGCTGATCTATGAGTTTAATCCGTGTTTTCCACAAGATCCTTTGGGTTCTTGTACTTTCAATGCTGACTGATAGGTGTAATGCAAGTTTTCCATGGCATCCTGTGAGTTCTTGTATCTTTAGTGCTGACTGATGTGTTTAATCCACGTTTTCCACAGGTTCCTGTGAGTTCTTGTACCTTTAGTACTGACTGATGGGTCTAATCTGTATTTTCTACTGGATCCTGTGAATTCTTGTACCTTTAGTGCAGACTGATGGGTTTAATCCATATTTTGTACAGGTTGCTGTGAGTTCTTATGCTCTTAGAGCTGACTGATGGGTTTAATCCATGTTTTCCACAGGTTCCTGTGAGTTTTTATGCCTTTAGTGCTGACTGATGGGTCTAATCCACGTTTTCCACAGGTTCCTGTGAGTTCTTGTACCTTTAGTGCAGACTGATGGGTTTAATCCATATTTTGTACAGGTTGCTGTGAGTTCTTATGCTCTTAGAGCTGATCAATGGGTTTAATCCATGTTTTCCATGGCTTCCTGTGATTCTTGTGTCCTTAGAGCTGATCAATGGGTTTAATCCACGTTTTCCACAGGTTCCCGTGAGTTCTTGTACCTTTAGTGCTGACTGATGGGTCTAATCCATATTTTCTACTGGATCCTGTGAGTTCTTGTACCTTTAGTGCTGACTGATGGGTTTAATCCGTGTTTTCCACAGGTTCCTGTGAGTTTTTATGCCTTTAGTCCTGACCAAGGTGTTTAATCCGTGTTTTCCGTGGGCTCCTGTGAGACCCCACCCCATGACCATCCCCCCTGAGCACCCCCCTTCCTTCTCCCCTCCTCACCCATCACCTGAGGGGGCTCCTGGCACCCCTGGGTGCTGCTGGAGCTGTTCCCAAGGGCAGAGAGGTGAGGAGGGGAGGCAGGGATGAGCGGTGGCATCCCCACAGTGCCATCGCTCAGGGGGCGATGCCAAGGTGCTGGGCTGATTCTGAGCGAGGTGGAAGGGCAGGAATTCAGTGGAATTCCCCTCCACCCTCCCCTCCGTGCCCCACAGGAGGGCAGGGAGCAGCCAGGGCAGGCAGGGAGGGTTTGTGCCAGCTCTGGTGCAGGTGGAGCCGAGCTCTCTCCAGCACAGAGGAAATGAAAAACGTGGGATGCAGTCAGGGAGTGACAGCTCTGGCAGGTGCTGCTCCTGTTCCCTGCCCTGGCACGTGGGGAGGTGACACTCTGGGGACATGGTGCTGGCAGCACCGTGCTGGCAGAGCTCTGGGGTCACTCTGGGCTGGGCTGGGGCTGTGCCCAGGCTGAGGGTGAGGTGAGCTGGCACCCAGAGCCACGAGAACATCCAGCCTGTCCTGCTGCTCCCTGGTGAGCTGCCCAAAATTCCTGTCAGCCAGGGAGACAGGCAGCCTGTCCACACCTTCCTGAGCTGTTCGCAGGGCTCTGAGGGGTTGCATCCCCCTAAAAACTTCCTTTTAATTAATATTTTCTCATTTAACCCAGCATTGTGGTGCTGGTTAAACTCCCACTGCACAACCACAGGCAGATCCGTTGTAATAGGGCGATTTTAAATGGGGAAAATTCCCTTTTTGGAATTAAGGCACTCCCAGGGATCAGAGGTGTGAAAGTCCTGTGGTATTTAAAGCTTTGGAATTAAATTTCCTTTTTGGAATTAAGGCACTCTCGGGGATCAGAGGTGTGAAAGTCCTGTGGTATTTAAAGCTTTGGAGTCTTTTGCCTGGCTGACCCTCTTGGGGCTCATGGTGGGGATGGAGGAGAGGGGCTCTGCTGCTGGAGAAGAGATGGATTTTTGTATTTTACCCCTTGTTTTTGGGGCAGGACGAGCTGTGGGGCAGCATCAGTGATGCCCTGGGATCTCTGACTTTCTTGATGAAAATGGCATTCAGGAATGCCAGGATCAGCTCTGTGCAGTGCCTGGCTGTGATTCACAGAGATCTCGCCCAGGTCAAGTGCAGAGCATTGTCCATAATTACACCTATAAGGGAAAGTATTTTCCTTTCATCACCGTTAGCCTAATTACATTTGTCAATGGGAGCCCTGCTCCAGAAATCAATAGAGAGGGAAGCTCTGCTCTGCTGGGAGGGAGAGGAGCTGCATTTCCACAGCCTTCCCTCGGCCCTGCAGCAAATGATGGTAATAACAAATCTATATTTGTGCTTCTCGTGTTTGCCGTTATCTGGATCTCTGTGCTGAGATAACACGGGCAGAAGAAAAGCAGAGTTTCTCTCTCTCTTTTTTCCCTTTCTGCCCGTGTGTTTTCATATTTTTAAATTAGCCTTATCGACCCACCTGTTGCAGGCAGGGCTCTGCTGGCTCCTGGTGATGCCTTAGGAAAGGCTGGCCTGAAACAGAGGCTGGGCAGAGTTAAAAGAATAAAAGAAGTATTTAATAAAACAAGGAGCACTTTGGGCCGTGCAGGAGCCTCGCAGAGACTCCACCCAAAATGGACACACCCAGCAGGTGCTTTTAGGACAGATTCACCTTCAGTCCATCTGCAGATCAGAAACCCTTTGTCCAGTTACAGCTTCGGATCATGAAGTTCCCTCCCCAGTTTGTCCCCTTCCCAGTTTGTCCCCTCCCCAGTTTGTCCC
>VZTZ01032707.1:0-12224 GCA_013400955.1 Drymodes brunneopygia
TTTTTTTTTTTTTGGTTTCTTTGATGTCAGACGGCCAACTTCAGGAAAATCTGGAAACCCCCAGCCCAACCCCCAGGGATGGGATCCATCCTTTTTCTGCCAAGTTGCTTTGACATTCTGCTCATCTTTTCCCAGAGAAATTATGAAATAAGCAATGAAAGCATTGTGGGATCCATTTTTCCCCTCCAGAGACATTTCCCTCCCCCGAATCCTTAAATTCTTCATTCATCAAATTCAGCAGGTGATGCAAAATCTCTGACACGGGTGTAATTCCTTATTTTCTGGGGCTGAATTATTTAAAAAAAAATCTTTGAAGTGCTTGCTGATGGTTTTCTTTTAAATAAGAAAATCCCAGCACTTGTAAGGAAAATCTTTTTCATGAATTGCACATCGTGGGCTGTTTGTGGATTTCTGCTGATAAAGGGGAGATTCACACAGGATAACAAAGTCACATCTCACATCCCACCTGTTTGGATTTCACCTCCAAAGAGCCTCCAACCACCCGGGAATGTTCCTTCCCACAATCCTTTAAAAGCCCTGATGATGATAATTCCCCATCCTGGGACAAAAAATCTGTGCCAGTTCTTCTGCAAACACTTTGTGACCCCTGCAGACCATTAATTTCTGTATTTTTACCTTGAAAAGCGTCCCCATCATTTGGATCCCGTTCAGTTCATTAAAATCTCATTTTTTCCTTCAAAACTGCCCAAATTTCTCACAGAGGAAACCTGGACCCTCCTGCCTCCTTCCCACCCGTGCACAGAACTGCAGCAAGGTTGCAAAAGCTGATCCTATTCGAGGTGTAAAGCAGTAAATTCAGCATTTTTTTTTTGCCCGAGTTGCAGTTAAAAAAAAAAAATCTGGAGGCGATTGAGAATATTTTCCAATCTTGGGAGCAGGGGGTTGAAAACAATATTCATAGATCATCCCTGTGCCCTGCCACGCAGCTCCCTGAGCTCTGCCTGGGGAATATTCCTGATCTATCGGATTTTTGATCGGGAGCTTTTCCGTGTAACAACAGCTGCTTGCATTTATTCATCAAAAAGGACGGCAAAAGAGTTCAGAAAAAGTTGATGTTTTTCTCCCTGGTGGCTCTGGACTCCAAGAACTCCATCGAAATTCCTTTATCTGCAGGCAATAACAGCGCTCATCCTCCCCTGCCCCTCTCACCTGGCTGCTCGTGGCGAGGTGATTCGCTCTATGATCACTATAAAAATGTTTTATTTAAGGGATAATTGTAAGCACCGGTATCTCCCATTTCCAAATCTCTTGCTTTATTACCCTTGCTCAAGAAGGTCTTCATATTTCCGTGATTTACTGCTCACTCTAAATGCCAGCCCGGCCATTAGGAGGCACATTTCACCAGGCAGCGCCTAATTTTATAGGACATTATTTCTTTATAAACAGAGCCATTACTCGGCAGCATTAATTAAACCTCTTCGCCCATTATGAACTCCATTTGGAAGACAACAACATCACCCGGGCTGATGGATGGCTCTGCAATCCCACTTTTGGCTCCTGCCAAAGCTCTTCCCAAGGAGTGGAGCCACCGGGAATGGGGGGGACATTTCGGGAGATTTGTGCGGGAGGAAGGAGCTGATGAATAAAACATTGGCACTTCAGCCACCCGGTTTAGCTAAACTGTTTTGCATCAATAAGCCGGTCCTAAAAGGCTCTGTTTGTTATTGCCAGCCTTGGGAAATGGAATTACATCAGTCCCCATTTATAACGTTTAATGCTGGGAGCAGACTGCAGCTGTTACATCAGTGGAGAGAGGCCTTGCACACAAACTTCTCCTGGACAGCAGAGATTTGGGAGGGATTTTCACCTTTCCACCACAAAGAGACGTTCAGGAAAAACAGAATAGTCCAGACACCACTCCTGAAATCATTCCAGGAAGGCCTCAGGGCACAAAACTCAAAATTGAAGGAGATGGGCCCAAAATGCCCTCCGTAAGGAGATTTCTACACAAGAGAGAGAGGCCTTGCCCACAGACTTCTGGACACAAGACTGAAAAGGTTTGGGGGAATTTTTGTGTTTCTACCACAACAAACATTCAGAAAAAACAGAATAGTCCAGACACCAGCCCTGAATTCCTTCCAGGAAGGCCTCAGGGCACAACACTCAAAATTCAAGGAGATGGGCCCAAAATGCCCTCAGGAAGCAGATTTCCACAAAAGAGAGAGAGAGGCCTTGCCCACAAACTTCTAGACACAAGACTGCAAAGGTTTGGGGGATTTTTGTGTTTCTACCACAAAGAACATTCAGAAAAAAATAGAATAATCCAGACACCATCCCTGAATTCCTTCCAGGAAGCCCTCAGGGCCCAGCACTCAAAATCCAGGCAGATGAGCCCAAAATGCCCTCAGTCAGCAGAGTTTGTGCTGTTCTCAGGATTTCTGCATAAGAGGGAGAGAGGCCTTGCCCACTAACTTCTCCTGGACAGCAGAGATTTGGGAGGATTTTCACCTTTCCACCACAAAGAGACGTTCAGGAAAAACAGAATAGTCCAGACACCACTCCTGAATTCCTTCCAGAAAGGCCTCAGGGCACAAAACTCAAAATTGAAGGAGATGGGCCCAAAATGCCCTCAGAAAGGAGATTTCTACACAAGAGAGAGAAAGGCCTTGCCCACAAACTTCTTCTGGACATGTGTCTGCAAAGATTTGGGAGGATTTTTATGTTCCTACCACAAAGGATGTTCAGAACAAACAGAATAGTCCAGACACCACCCCTGAATTCCTTCCAGGAAACCCTCAGGGCCCAATACCCAAAATTCAGGCAAATGAGCCCAAAATGCCCCCAGGAAGCAGAGTTTGTGCTCTCCTCAGGATTTCTACATAAGAGGGAAAGAGGCTTTGCCCACAAAGTTCTCCTGGACAGCAGAGATTTGGGAGGATTTTCACCTTTCCACCACAAAAAGAGACATTCAGAAAAAAAACAGAATAGTCCAGACACCAGCCCTGAATTCCTTCCAGGAAGCCCTCAGGGCCCAGCACTCAAAATCCAGGCAGATGAGCCCAAAATGCCCCTGGGAAGCAGAGTTTGTGCTCCCCTCAGGATTTCTACCCAAGAGACACAGAGGCCTCACCCATGAACTTCTTCTGGACATGTGTCTACAAAGATTTGGGGGATTTTTGTGTTTCCAACCTAAAGAACATTCAGAGAAAAAAGAGTAGTCCAACCACCACCCCTGAATTTCTTCCAGAAGCCCTCAGGGCACAGCACTTAAAATCCAGGCAGATCAGCCCAAAATGCCCTCAGTAAGGAGATTTCTACACAAGAGAGAGAGGCCTTGCCCACAAAAAGATTTGGGGGATTTTCACCTTCCACCACAAAGAGACATTCAGAAAAACCAGAACAGTCCAGACACCACCTCTGAATTCCTTCCAGGAAACCCTCAGGGCCCAGCACTCAAAATTCAGGCAAATGAGCCCAAAATGCCCCCAGGAAGCAGAGTTTGTGCTCTCCTCAGGATTTCTCTGCAAGAGAGAGAGGCCTTGCCCACAAAGTTCTCCTGGACAGCAGAGATTTGGGAGGATTTTCACTCTTCCACCACAAAAAGAGACGTTCAGAAAAAAAACAGAATAGTCCAGACACCAGCCCTGAATTCCTTCCAGGAAGGCCTCAGGGCACAACACTCAAAATTCAAGGAGATGAGCCCAAAATGCCCTCAGCAAGCAGATTTCCACAAAAGACAGAGAGGCCTTGCCCACAAACTTCTGGACACAAGACTGCAAAGGTTTGGGGGATTTTTGTGTTTCCACCACAAAGAACATTCAGAAAAAAACAGAATAGTCCAGACACCATCCCTGAATTCCTTCCAGGGAAGCCCTCAGGGCCCAGCACTTAAAATTCAGGCAGATGAGCCCAAAATGCCCCAGGAAGCAGAGTTTGTGCTCTCCTCAGGATTTCTACAAAAACAAAGGTTCAGCCTTCCCACCTCCACCATCCAGAATCCCACAATGAATGGAATGAATGGAATGAAGGGACCCACGGGGAACATCTGATCCAACTCCTGGCCCTGGCACAGGACATCCCAAAAATCCCACCCTGCAGCATTCCCAGTAGGAAATAATTCCATAGGAAATAATTCCATAGAAAATAAGGAAGATATTCCAGAAAAGAAAATACTGCATGGAATTAATCACCCATCTTTGATTTTTAATTTTTCTTATTTTTTTTCCAATTTTTGACAACGGTTTGGGTTGGGAAACACCTTAAATTCCATCCCATTCCACCGCATTCCATGGGCAGGGACACTTCCACTGTCCCAGACTGCTCCAAGCCCCATCCAACCTGGCCTTGGATACTTCCAGGGATCCAGGGGCAGCCACAGAACCCATCCCACAATTTCTGCACCAGGATTCACCAGTTCCACCCCCAGAATCCAACATTTTCAGACTCCCAGGGCTGGAGGAAATCCCACTCCCTGTCCCAAGCAGCTCTGGATCATCCCCACCTCTTTGATTTTTACCCCAAGAGAGTCAGGCTTACAAAACCCCCTGCAAAGGGATAAACCCCCAGTTCCCATTACTGATTTTTCTGATTATTTGATTATTTACATATTTTTCCCTCAGTTGTGCCCAGGCTGAGCAGTTATCTCAGCCAGCTCCTCCCTGCATCACTCGAGGCCATGGCTGAAATTCCACAATTTAGGCATTCAGGACACCTGACATGTCTTAACCTCCCCATTAAAAAGTTTATGAGGAAAATTTTGGTAAATATTCACCAACAGGACCCAGCAGAGGTACCCAGAGACACTCCCTGTATTTAGGACAGGGAATAACTGTGTTTTCTGCAGTACCAGCATCTGGAGCTGACTGGAAAATGATTTAATGGTTCCCATCCCAACTGGAAAAGCCAAAAAGCTGCTAAAGGAGAAAAGTTGTCCCAGCTGGAGGAGTCTGGGCTGAGCTGCACCAGGGGGCACCTCATGGAAATTGGGATTTATGGAGCACAAACCACACCAGGAACAGCAGCATTGGATTCCCACCCCCTGGGAATTCCACAGACACACAGGGCACCCTCATCCCGTGTTCCCAGTTATCCCAGCTGTGCCACGTCTTGGTGACGCCCTGAGCTCCAAAAGGCCTGGAATAAACACAAAGAGGAATAAAACACAAAGGAAAGAGAGCTGGGAGCTGATGGGGCTTCCCAGCTCCCTGCAGGCACCGGGAGAAAGGAGCTGCTGGAGGAAGATGGGCTGGAGGCAGAATTGAAAGGAGGAGGCTGAGCTTTTCCCTCCCACATCCATCCCAGAAAATCCATCCCAGAAAATCCATCCCAGAAAATCCATCCCAGAAAATCCATCCCAGCACTTTCCCCTCCACCCTGATTTGCTCGGATCCAGGTGCAGGATCCTGGCTGAGGGGTACCCACGAGCAAACCCTCTGAGCACAGCGATGTCCCCAGAGCCAAGGGAGCTCCCTGGGATTCAGCAGCAGAGCTCAGGAGGGAGCTGGAGGCTCAGAACGGAGATAATTCCATGGGGACATCCATCCTCTGGAGCAGGGAGCAGAGCCAGGCTGCCTCAGAGGGAGACAGAGCTGCTCCACTGGTACCAAGGCTTCCAACTCTCCCAATCCCACCAGCATCCCAAATTTTCCTGCAACCCCCTTAGATGTATAAAATACCCCGTTAAAACAACCAAGACCAGCTTGGATGGGGCTCAGAACAACCTGGGATGATGGGAGGTGTCCCTGCTCATGGGAGAGGATGGAATAAGCTGAGTTTTAAGGCCCCTTCCAGCCCAAACCAGTCTGGGATTCTGAGATTCCATGGATTTACGTGGAATTAAACAACACTCCCCATTGGGGTTTGGTTGTTTTTTCTTTTTTTTTTGAGCTCGCTGCTTACGATGCAAAAAGCCTTCAACTCCGAAATTGCAGCCCTTGTTTCATCAGTTACATAATTACTCTGCCAGCACTAATTAGCAGCTGACTGCAAACAGAACTTTCATCCCAGAAGACATTCCCCCCGTTCGGAAGAGCGGCTGAAAATGCAAGTCAGGCCCCGCTCTGGTGCTCCTTCCAATGTGCTTAAAAATCCTCAGCACTCGTCTCCCCGCGCTCAGGAGAATTTATAGTGGCAAGGCAAGAGAAAAGCCAAGAGATGCTCCAGTGGAAATGAGGAGGGAAAGCAAATGATGAGGGAAAAGATGCTCGGGTGGGCAAAAAAAAGCTGACCTGGGCCAAAGAGTGACAAATTGCTCCTTTTTAGGAGACCTTTTTAGCAGAGGGAGGCACTGAAGGAATGCTGTGTTGCACTCAGCAGAAAAAGCCGAGATGGATGCAATTAAATCCCTGAAGGTCTGAGGGGAAATGCAGGAATGGGGGCAGGGGGAGGGATCTGCCTGCAGAAAATTAAATGTTCATTTTGGTGCCAGCGGGATCAGAGGGCAGACCTTGAAAAGTGGCAGCTTGTGGGGATGTGAAGAGGTGGGGATGGGGACAGCATTCCCTAAAAAAACCCTCATTCCCAAAAGTCCCTTTAAAAAAAAACCTCATTCCCAAAAGTTCCTCTAAAAAAAAAACTCATTCCCAAAAGTCCCTTTAAAAAAAAAAACCTCATTCCCAAAAGTCCCTTTTAAAAAAAAATCACATTCCCAAAAGTCCCTTCCCCTCATTTTCCATGAAGTCCCACATGGAACACGGGATGGGGATGGATTCTACAGGAATCTCCCACCATGGAAAAATGAGGTTGGAATGGCTCTGACAGAGATCCCACAAAAACCCTGTGGCTTCACAGCTCCAGAAAAGACCCCGAGAAGGACTGAAATCCCAGGAAATCACTGTGGATCCAGGGGATAACGTGGAGGAATTTTTTTATCCCGGGAAAAAAAATTTAGAGGGACCTCATGAAGCCTTGGCAGCCACCAGGCTCAGGGAAATGCCAGCAAGCTTAAAAAAATAAATTATTGAGCAGGGGTGAGGGACAGGAGCATCCTCCTAATCAACCATTTCAATCCCAGATTCAGCACCCAAAATTCCCTGCTGGAATATTCCCTGCCAAGTTCAACATCACTGCAAAGGATTGATGTAATTTGCTACACAGAAAAAATAAAATTTTCCCTTACTTAGCACCACTCTCCAGGAAAAAAAACTCAGAATTCTGGGAGCTGGGTGGTGGCATTGCCTGAAGATCCTGAATTCACCATTTCCTGAGGCCAAATCGAGCAAATTACTTGAGAATCTTTCAAAAAATACAAATTTAAACCTCCCCAGAAACTTCCCGACTCCAAAACGCAAAAAAAAATCACAACTTCATCCAAAACTGGGAGGTTTCTTCCTCGTGCAAGCTAAAAGGTTTAGGAATAGATCAAATATATTGATTTAGGGAAAGAACAAGTCAATCAAATTGCTGGACTCAGCACAAAATTTCCAGGAGAGGCTTCCCAGCCCTTCCCGAGGCCCATCCTGTTCCCCTGGAGAGCAACTCAGCCCTGGATTCAAAAACCAAGCAGTTTTTAAGAGCTGCAGTAACTTCCCAGCTTCTCCCAGAGAATCCTTGTCCTGAGCTTCCCTTCTAAAGTTCATTTCTCGGCTGAATTTCACAGAGATTTAAACTAATGCCAGCAGAAATTAAGATATTCATGAGAGAGGATCTCCTCTGCCAAAGGGGCGTTTTCACGGACTCAGGAAAACCAGAGGGAAAATCCTTCCTCCACCTGAGTCCAAGGTTTGAGCCAAAGTGAGCTGGAAAGAAATTCCCTGAGGATTGGGTCATTAAAAACCACTTTTCTCCCAAAAAAATGCCATCCTGGGTACAGGGGGCTGGAAAGATGAGGTCAAGGAGCAGAACGTGTGGAGAATTTGGAAGGGGAATTCTGAAACCCCAGGAATTCCCGGAGATCCTCGTGAGGTTCCTCCGTGGGAGCTGCAAAATTTGGATTTGCAATTTATCCCGGAATTTCCACCCAAAACAGCGGGATTTTCCACCATCCCCTGAGCTCCAAGGGCAGCAGGAATTGCTTTGAATATCAAAGGGATTTGGGAGAGGCTGGGATGGAGCGCGGAGCTCTCCTCACCCAAATGGTGCTGACGGTGATTAAGGAACCAGCTCAGCCTCCCCTCCGCAGGAACGTGACCACAGGGCAGAGGTCAGGGATGAAACTCCCCGAAATCCCAGGAAAAAGCAAATTTCTTTCCCCTTCAAGGACCCAAAACGTGAAATTCTGCCCGGCAAAGGCTCGCAGGCTCCTCTCCCACTCATTATTTGCATCTTCCCCCCGCTTTGCAAACCCGCGGAGAGAAGCCAGCTCGCCGTTCCTCCATCCCAGGGTTTATTTTATTAATGAAAGCACCGGCAGAAGAACGACAAGTTGATTTTTTTAATGATGCCATCCCCTTAATTTCCATGGTGGATCGGCAAAGGAGCCTTGTTAGAGTTTGTGTGTGCAGCTCGTAGGTACAGGCAGGAGCACTAACGAGCTTGATTTGCTGATCAGCGGGTTTGGGAGTTGTTTAAATTACTCCTCGGCTCTAATTTTGTTTAGAGGAAAAAATAAAAATTAGGGATTTTCCCAGCAGCGTTTTTAACCCATCCCTCGTTCCCCTGTAGAAACATCGGGAGAGGGGAATTGAGGAGCAGAAAAACTCGGCCAGCAGGGAGATGTGGGATGAAGATCTCAAGTTTTAGAGAGGAATTAATCCCTGGAGCAGCTGCACCCAAGCAGAAGCTGGAAAACACAGCCCCAGCTCAGCTCCAGAATCTGCCAAGGAGAACCCAGCTCCTCCTCCCAAAGGTGCCTCTCCCAGCTCATCCACGGATTTAAATTCCCAAATCCTCGCTCAAACCTCTTCCCAAGTTTATTGTCCTCCATCAAACCTCTAAATTTGGATGTTTGGGGTGGGCAGCTCCTTCAAACACGCAGCTTCAGGTGGAAATCTCAACTTTTTCCCTTCATTTATTTATCATTTCCATGGGGTGAGGGATGTGGGAGGACCCAGAGCCCTGCAGGGCTCTGACAGAATCACAGAAAAAGCAAAAACAGAATAAAAAAGGATAAAAAAACTACAAGGGAAAGCTGCAATTTCCTAAACAGGCAGACTTGAGGAGAAAAGTGGTGCCACTTGCAGGAGCTGTCAGGAAAACAAAAGAAAAGAAAAAAAAAATTAAATAAATAAACAAAAAAATATTAAATTGCAGACACTGAAGAGAATGGCAACAAATAGGAAGACGTTTTCTATAAGCAGTAATTTTTTTTTTTTTTTTGCTGTGATTTTTGTCGCTCCTTCCTCCAGGTTTATTCCCTCCCTCCCAAAAAAAAGTCAGAAGTTTTTATCAAGAAAAAGATGTTTCTCACACCCAAAGCTTTCCTCAGAAAACTTTGCTTTTTCAGCCAAAAATGGTTAAGTGAGACAATTCCTGTGCTCAGCACGAAGCTTCCAAAGCTGCCCCCTTGGAAAATCAGAGTTCTCTTTGGAAAATCCAGTTTCAGGCCCAACAGAGGCTGCTCCACCCATTCCAGATCCCACCAGGATCTCTCCAGGCTGCTGGAGATCCCACAGGATCCAGAATCTTCCACAGCTCAGCCTCCACCTCCATCCCAACCCTTCTCCCTCCAGCTGAACCCCACAGTTTCCCCCTCCTCCTCCTCCTCCTCCTCCTCCCAGATGATTTCCACAGGGAAGGACAAATCCCCCCACCTCAATCCAGGCAGGAATTGCAGTGCCTGGCCTGGACCCCCCCAGGGGTGCAGCTGTCACCTTCAAACCATCACTCACAGCCAATTCCCACTTGGGGACCCCTGTCCCTCCTTCCTCTGCCTCCTCCTGCCTTCAGCCTCCCTCTCAATTCCAGGATCTGTTTCTTTTTCCTGCTGTTTTTTCCCATAATCATTCCAGAAGAAGCTGCACCTGCTGCTGCAGAGCCAACCACACACACCAAGAAAAAGTTTCATTTTGGCATTCCCCAAAAATACCAACCCTGATCCGTGGTCAGGGAGGGAGGAAGGGCAGGGATGTGCCTGCCCGGTGGTTTTTTGGGAATTGCCTCCTGGAAGATGATGTTGAAGCAGGAGAAACAACACAGGGCCAAAGTTTGATTCCAAATTCCTCCCATTTGGCCGAAATCCAGACAAACAGGAGGATAAAGTGCAGTAAAATGCACTTGAAGTGTCACTTGCAGTGACATTTCTGGGCTCTGTCTGGAAAGCCCCAAGGGAAGCAGATCCTCCTGGAGCAGGCAGGAATTTGGGATCCACCCGACCCAGGAGTTAAACCTGAGCACCAGATTCACACCCCAACAGGATTTTGGCCAGCCCCTTTTGGCCATTTTTGCTTCAGATGGGCCAAATTCTCATCCATGCCCTGCTTGGCTCCTCTTAGCTGCAAATACAAAGCTGCAGAGTGTCTGCCTTCCCTTTAATTTAATTTAATGACCAATTTAATTTGTTGGATGACATCAGTTCTCCTCACACACACCCTCCCTGCAAACCTCACCCAAATGGGTGCAAAGCCAGGATGGGAAACAATTTTGCAGCTCCCAGGAAGGCAGAGAATCATGGAATATCCTGAGCTGGAAGGGATCCACCAGGATCAGAGATCCTGGCCCTGCACGGACACCCCAACAACCCCACCCTGTCCCTGGGAGTGGTGTCCAAACCTCCTGGAGCTCTGGAAGCTTTGGAAATGTCCCCATTGCCTGGGCAGTGCCCCCAGAAGAAAAAAAAGGAAATTTCCCAGATCTTCAGGCAGATCAGGGAGAGGATTCAGGCACTGGAAGTGCTCAGAGTGTTCTGATAATTCCTGAGGGATCCATCAGGGCAGGATGTGATGTTTCAGCAGGACTGCTCCAAGAGTCACTGCACAGTTCCCTGTGCCCTCCCTAAAAAAAAAAAAGGAAATTAAAAATAGAAACTAAAATGTAGAAATTAAAAATAAAAAAGGAAAATACTCCCCGGAAGGTGGCAGAGCAGCCAACTCTGCCTGTCCAGCAGCAAGGAGCCACTTGGTTTGTTCAGCCTGGGGAAGAGGGGAAAACCATTGGGATCTGCAGCTCCAATGGTGATGACTTTTTGGGCTACCTAAAAACAGAAGTCAGACAAAATTAAGTGAATAAAAAGCTGTTTATTTATATTTATTGAAGGGCCTTCAGGTGCATTTAGAGCAAAGTCCTTCAGGGGTTACACCCAAAAATGGATGATGGGTCACGGGTTTTTTATACTTTTATAAATTTGGTCTATTTGCATATTGGGGTTAATTTTCCAATTCCAGCTCCAGGTAATGAAGTCATTTACCCCAGGTTTGCTCCTTCCAACTCACTTTTGTTTCCATCTCTCAGGGCCTGGGACACTCANCAGAGATCCTGGCCCTGCACGGACACCCCAACAACCCCACCCTGTCCCTGGGAGTGGTGTCCAAACCTCCTGGAGCTCTGGAAGCTTTGGAAATGTCCCCATTGCCTGGGCAGTGCCCCCAGAAGAAAAAAAAGGAAATTTCCCAGATCTTCAGGCAGATCAGGGAGAGGATTCAGGCACTGGAAGTGCTCAGAGTGTTGTGATAATTCCTGAGGGATCCATCAGGGCAGGATGTGATGTTTCAGCAGGACTGCTCCAAGAGTCACTGCACAGTTCCCTGTGCCCTCCCTAAAAAAAAAAAGGAAATTAAAAATAGAAACTAAAATGTAGAAATTAAAAATAAAAAAGGAAAATACTCCCCGGAAGGTGGCAGAGCAGCCAACTCTGCCTGTCCAGCAGCAAGGAGCCACTTGGTTTGTTCAGCCTGGGGAAGAGGGGAAAACCATTGGGATCTGCAGCTCCAATCCGTGACCAGGGACAGGACCCGGGTGATGCCTTTTTGGGCTACCTGAAAACAGAGGCCAGANAAGTCAGACAAAATTAAGTGAATAAAAAGCTGTTTATTTATATTTATTGAAGGGCCTTCAGGTGCATTTAGAGCAAAGTCCTTCAGGGGTTACACCCAAAAATGGATGATGGGTCACGGGTTTTTTATACTTTTATAAATTTGGTCTATTTGCATATTGGGGTTAATTTTCCAATTCCAGCTCCAGGTAATGAAGTCATTTACCCCAGGTTTGCTCCTTCCAACTCACTTTTGTTTCCATCTCTCAGGGCCTGGGACACTCAGGTGTCCTTGAGTGCTAGGCCTGGAGAGGAATTGTTGTATCTGACTAAAATAGAAAAGCAGCAGCTCCCACTGGAGATGGAGTTTAGAGTTCTACACTAAAGAACTGCAGGGTTACAAATACATGAAAAATAT
>VZTZ01032711.1:0-43328 GCA_013400955.1 Drymodes brunneopygia
CCCGCTGCTCCCGCGGGGAAACGCCAGGAAACAGGAAAAGGGTGTGTTAACCCTGCTGCGGTTTCTGCCCCAGTTCTGGCTGCCCGCCTAATCTCTTCATACTTTCCCAGGGGAATAGCGTGTTGGGTACTGAAACGGCCGTGTGGTGCTTCCACGGGCATCCAGCAGCTCCTGAGGTTGTTTTTCCATGGATTAATTATTTCAGATGCATGACTTGGCAGAGGTATCCCTTTTCTGTTGCAGAGAGTTTTGTCAAACTTTAAATGTCGAGCTGAAATTTTCCATGCTATGGACTCTACCTCACCCCGGGCCATTTTTACTCCTAGAAGTCTTGGTATGAGGGAAATGGTTTTGAGTGTATCCAAATGTAATTGTGCTGTTACTGGCACATTCTCTTCAAGTGTTTAACTCTGGAAACTTGAGAGCATCACCTGAGTTTTTGATGAGGTGAGGCAGAAATGCTTTTTGTGAAGCCTGTGACTTTTTGGCAAAGCTACAGACCTTTCAAATCTACAATTTACTTGTGCTTGGTATCTCCTAGCACATCTCGTCACTTTTAGCTGAAGATACTGCTTAGTACCATGCATGATCTAGCTTGAAGCTCTACACACTTTTACTTGTGGTCCTAACCGTGCCTACCCTAGGTTATATCAGGTCTCCAAGTCCCACCTTGGGATCTGGGTGACAGAATTAAGGGCTGGAGACAGAAACTGGCTAGATGAGGAAGAAGGCTGGAGACCAGAGAAGAGTAACAGCACAGAAAGGTCACGCTGGGAAGGAGCAGCATGTGCTCCTGTCCTTTCCGCATCAGGGTGGAAGCCAGATCGGGTCTCTACACACATCCATGGCTTGCAGTCAGCTCTGGTCACAGCATCCCTGGCCAGTGCCTTTCCTGCAGAACCTGCTCTACACTTAGCCAGCCAGGACAAAAGAGTGTCTCTAGAGATGGGGATGGCCTAGCTGCAGTGAAAATGTGCTGTGTACCAAAAACAAGCACTGAGGCAGAGTGATAGCCAGTGTGACAGAGTAATCACAGCTATACTGACACTGCTGCTGCTGCTTTTAGCGCCATATAAAGATGAACACAAGGAGAAAGCACATCCTTAATGCCCCCAAAACTGGGACTCCTGAGTTTAGTCAAGCTTTGTTCCAGCTTGTGAGTGATATGCCTGCAACTCTCTTCCTTTTTCAAAACTTGGAAAAAACAGTTCATCTCTGCAAGTTGCGAAGGGGTGTGGAGCTGTAAAACAAAAATCTCTTTGTACTTTATTTAAGAATGGAGATCCATCAAAGATATCAGCTTGGCTTTTACCTCTGCTGCAATATATTTTGGATTTGAGATTAATGAAAAATATTTTGTGATGAGATTTCAGTTGTGATGCACAAAGGAAAGCACAGTTTGTCCCGACCTCCTTTAGGATAAAAGTATCCATATCCAGCTGAACAATCCCTTTTCTTTAGTGGTAAATAGAATGAATAGCCCAAAATATATAAATTACTTATGTAGAGAGTTCATATGTAAAAAAAGTGTAGTGTAATGAGAATTGCCCAAATATAGAGATCAAAGTTAACATAATGGACAAAAGAATAAAGGAAATGATCCCTATCTTGTGTTCAGTCAAGTCACTAAATTCAAGTGTGTCAGTAGTGTTTGATTTGAAGACTTCATTATTAAGAAGTGAATGCTTAACATCTGTAGATATTAATCTTGCTGCTTTCTGAAGTCTGCATCCTACAAATCTTCTGTATGTTACTTGTGTTCCTAAATTGTCCTTTAGGGGCAAAGCCAACAAAATGAAACCAGGCGAAAACCAAGCTCAGAAGAAGAAAGTATTTCTAATTTAAAATAAGCACCTTTCGTTAGAGTAGTGCTGTGCAATGTGTATGCACCTCTATGCATTACAGTGTGCAGTGCATGCTCAAGAAGGGTGCCAAGAAAGGTATATACTAAAACATCATAAAGGACTCACCTGTTGCATACCCCAAAACTGATAATTTGGCTGAATTTTCTTTCTGCAAAGGCTTCTAGACTTAGAAAGGTGAGTATGTTTTCATAGTTTAAACAGCACAAACTGGTATCCTGAGGAATTAATGCTTGCTTTGTGTTGACTATTGAACAGAAGAATTAATTGTTCTATAAGGCCTATACAAAACTACATATTTAAGAAATTCTCTACTTGTGGAAGCCCAGTTACCATGTTTGCATATACAAATAAGCACAATGTTCACCAAACACTTGCACATCAACAAATCTTCACTCAAAACTATAATCCATTCAATGTCATCATGAGTACACTTGTCGTGTCCTTCATGAGTCTCTGCCTTTCATGTTGAAAATGTAATTAATAATATCTTTAAAATATGGTGCTTAAACTCTACATAAGGAAGCACAATTGGGCCTTTGACATTATTTCAATCATAAGAGGGGTTCAATGCAGGGAGAAATCTTTATAATATTTTACTGCATATGGAAAATGCTTATAGCCCAGTGAGGACTGTGTGTGACATGATTCCCAGAAATTAAATACCCCAGGGAGAAAGTTACACAATTAATCATCAACTTTTGTGTTACCACTCAGCAAGATTTTTATTTTTTCACGCAGAGAGACTGAAGGGAGAGAAAACAGATATATCCAGACATACTTGCTTTATTTGGCTTTGAATTTGCCTGCGCTTCAATAATTATTGAACATCTGGTTTCTTTGTTAATCAGAGAAAGCATGTTTTATTCCCTTGACATTTTAATACAAAAAATGAATTTATTGCAGTCTGCCATATGAGAATCCACTGCACCAGTAACAGTTTGCAGGAACTGAACATGACATCATGCTGCTTGTGATATGCTTGTGCATGCGTGTGTGTGGGATGCTCACAATAGTTATTATTTTTCCATAGGATTGAAACCAAATGCAGGAACTCCACTGCCAGGGGTAGCCAGGACTGCATCATCTGCTTATCGCCCTGATGGCAAACTCAACACAGCCAGGGACTTGCAGGTCAGAAGAGGGATTCACCCAGGTGATAAATAGTTCATCTCTTTAGTGATGTTTGAAAGAACTTAAAGGTCAGAGATGATCAAGACTTGGCTTCCTGAGATGTCGACTTCTGCTTCTCTATTCCTATCCAAACACTCATCCTCAGGTTTGATTTCCACCTGATGTAACAAATATAGCCATTTGTTACATCCGAGGGACGAGTTTGAAGTCCCATGGAGACTTTAAGCCTGTTCAACTGGCCAGCAACTGTTCGCCTCCTATTATGCAGAGAGGCTGGAAGCTTCTCTGTCCTCTCTTTGTCCTCATCAGAGATTTCTTCATCACCACCACTCTGGTTATGGCCATATTTAGGAAGAAGGAGAAGAAAATGTAGCTGCTTCCTGTGACATCCAGCTGGAGCAATAGCAAGTGATGGCAGACAGCAAGAAAGAGAGCAAAGTCAGGACCTTTTACTTCGTATTAGCAGCTTCAGTGTCAGACTGGGGACCTGCTGCCTCAGGAGACCATAGACCATTATTGCATTGAGGAAAGCAAACTGTGATGCAAGGGCTCTTTGTGCATTGGGCCGTCAATCTGCAGATAAGGATTTGGGGCTTGGATTTTAAAGTCTTATTAAATACACATTGAAGTGCAGCAACAGAGAACATGAAACATTTATGGTTTAATCAAAAGGGTGGGAACAGATTTTCATCGAAAAACCTTCTCACTTGTTGCTTTCTCACAGAATCTAAGAAAATTATAATAGCAGGTAAGGTAGCTAGTTTAAAATGGAGCCTAAAATGGTTTGTGAAACAATACTTCTGAAATGCCTCTATTTTATGATCATCAAAAGTACTTCAAAGTGGGCTATTTTGATGTTTTGCCTCACACATAAAAGCAGTACTGTCTCAGACTCCCAGAATATCATGAAATTATGATATCATGAAATATCACGAATTAAGGATGCAATAAGAGATCTTTAATGATTACCCTCAGTGCACAAGGTCCTTCACTGCAGAGGAGAACAAATGTGCCATGCACCTGTCAGAGCACTGCTGATTTCTGCTGACTTCCACCATGGAGGAGATTGCCCCTCTGATAGGTTCCAGGTCTCCCAGTCCTCCCAGGCTCCATTGGCCAGTGCATTCCTCAGCCACTGGCAGGACTCACTCAGTGCCCACTGAGCTGCCAAGCACCATCAGGGCCATGGGGACTGGAAAGTCATCTCCAGCAGCCTCTGCCCCAAGGGCATTCTAGCAGCAGGCCCCACAGCTTTCCTTGACCACTTGTGGCCTAAAGGAGCTGGATGCCTGGGATGGAGAATGGAAAAGTGGAATCATCAGAGCCGTGCTGGCAGAGTCTGCAAAAGGCTGTGAGATACAACAGGCTCTGTCTTGGCTCTCATTGCAATGGACATCGTGGCAATGGTCTCGGCTCTTCCCCACTCCACATTCAATTTCAACTTTTTGGATTTTTATGTTTAAAATCCCTGATTTCACAGACTTCATGGCTTTTTCCATGCAATTTATCTTTCATATACTGGCATGGACACACACCAAGCACATGTGGTTCCTGCTTTGTGTCTTCTGCATGAGTCCCACATGAGGATGACTCAGGTGTTCTAAGGTGATCTAAGGCATTGCCAACTCAGTGCCCGGACCGTGATGCCTGCAAACGATTGTGGGGATGAGGGAATTTCTTCTGACGAGACACCCGAGTTCCCCCAGCTAAAGTGACTCTCTCTGAAGCACGCTGACTTTCCAAAGGCACGCTGGCTGAAAGAGCCACTGACACAAACAGAGGCTACACTGTCACCGTGTGCCAAGCGTGCTGGCAAGGCTGGGGCCAAGCTGGGCTGTGTGAATGGCAGCGCTTCCTCTCAGATCCTGGCACTCGGGCAGGGCTCCCTTCACCCCCACCCACAGCCACCCCATGGCCCAGCCATCTGCTGGACACCACGCATGGCACAGGGAATGGAATATGCTCCGCCGGCCGGCGGCTGGTGCTGGTCTCCGGGATCCCCTCAGAGCAGCCGTGTGCTCTTGTGCTGCCCCCACTGTAAGCTCGGGCTGCTGGGCAGTCTGACAGCTGACTGGGTGGTGGATCTCAGTGGACCTGAGCAACTTCCTCCAGCAATCAGTGCTAACAAAAGGCCTCTGTCAAGCCATGTGGAGCAGAGAGCTTCCGTTGAGCGTGCAATGCTACTATTAAGGAATTAGCACAATGAGAAAATTATTTTGGCACCAAACTGCAGCAGTGTCTAGGACAGCAAGACAGATACTCTCTTCTACCCCTACTTCTGGTTCATAAGCAGTTTCTGCCACTACCTGTTTTTCTATTCAAGAGTTGGTCAGGGGAGGCAGGGAACGAGCGCAGGTAATATAGGAAAAATTAAGTATATTTGCTAATGCTCTTTAAACCACAGCACTTAGAATAGTCTTAAAGGTAATAACCTTAGTGGATTTAGGATGCAGTAAAATTTTAAATGGGCACATACTCTTCTTGAGTGAACTGTTATAAAAGAGGTTAGATGGGCTTATCAGTTGAGATTCATTCTAAATTTTACTCTTCTGTGTTTTTCCAAATAATAAAATCAGATGCAATCTTGAATGCTGTTAAGAATGGCTGTGACACCAGACATGAAAGGTCACTGTTGATCTTGCAGTCTTGTCAAAACTCTGGCCAAGTCATCAGATTTTAGTAAAAAAAATTATTTTTGAGTTATTCACAATGGCAAGTCAGAGGCTGAATCTATTTTTAAACGGTCTTATTAAAAATTTCACTCTGTTTCTAAATCAAAGAGAAGACCTAATCTATTTCCAGACATTTCTCTGATTAGTTTCTTAGAAATATCATCAAACTGTATTAACACAGCTGTCAGAAGGGGGCTTCCTTAATAAAATGTAGCCTTTATCAAAGGGGAAGAAAAGAAAATTTTATTAGTTTGTTGACCAGGGAATTTCTGCAGATGGCGTCTGGTTTACTGGTTTATGTCCTTGCTCAGATCTGACTCTTGTCATTGTACCATTTGTATAGTTTAATTTTGTTAATATGGGCATCTGAAGTGATTATGGAGAGATACTAAACGGGAAGCATATATGAAAGATCTTATTAAACAGCATTCCTGCATTATCTAAAACAGATGTGGTATTGTAAAACAAAAGAGCCTTTATTAAGCCTCCAAAGCTGTCTTTGTCCATCTGCATAAATTGGCAGGTTGCATGAAGACCTTTTAGTTATTTATAAATAGAATCATGCCTGAAATACAACCACGCATCCAAACAATCTCTAATTTAGGAAGGGTTAAAGTCCTTGGTCTTGATATCCATCTTGCAGCTAAAGCCTGTCACTATTATCTGAGGTTTTACTTTGCTTCCTCTGACTTATTTGTTTTTTGCAAGTCCGCCTCCAGTTAACCCTCACTCTTTTATTCATGTCATTGGCATCTTGTGTGTGTTACACTAGATAAATGTAGACATCCTCACCAGATTATGAAATACATATGCTTGAAAGCTCCTAAGGCAATTCTATTGGCCTTTGCCTCCTCAGCATGAGATTTGCCGTGCACTGTGTTTCTCTTATAAATAAAATATAATCTTATAAATACAATTGTCTTATAAATACTGCTCATTATGCATTGTTGGCTTCAGAAATTACCTTCTAAATCCAGAGCAGGAAGGCTCCTGCTTGGGTGTGCAATATCTCCAGAATACCACAAGCTTCTCCCTGAAACTGCTGTTTGCCAGACAAATTCCCACTGGGCGAATTCTGCACCTGAATCCACTACTTTTGGATTGTGTGGATGCTCTAGCTGCAGAGGTCTGTTACCTCTGCTAAGTCCAGAAGCAGCAGTCCTACACAGAAGCATATAAACCCACATGCAGAGCTCACAGGGTGCAGCAGGTCTGCAGGCATTTGTCCATCTGTGCTGTGCAGCCTGGGGCTGGATGGCTGCCCTTGGGTACTCATGTCAACCAGCTTCAGCCTTCACCCACCGGACCAGGTCTGCTCATGTCAGCTCTCCAGGCCACCCTGCTCAAGAAAGCCATGCCTTTTTCATGCAGATATCACAAAACTAGAATTTGAGAGCCCAATATAGGGACAAAAAGAAGTATTTTTACAAGTTTTCAGAAGTGGTAAAAGAGGCGTAACTCAGTTCAGTCAAAATTTCCTATCTTTTCAGCTGAAATAGAATTTTTTTTTCCTCTTGCTGAGTGATCTGTAAAAACTGAGCCCTTAAACTGAGCTAGAGCATCATGTCTGGTGACTGTGATGAAGCTCTTTCCCCTCAGTAAATTCAGGGGGTCTTCTCCCTGTTCCGTTGTGAAACACAGACATCTCAGCTGCCCACATACTTGCAGCAGGATGAGGCCATGCACATCCAGTCTGCTTGTTGAGGAGTGAAGATTCATGATCCTGTGGTAATTCGTTTTATGTTGAAACCTGGAAGAAGTTTTCTTTATAAAGTATTTTCAGTTTATAAAATACAGTGTGAGGCAGCCACTAGTCCAGTTTTAGCATCTGAAATGTGACAGTCTTCTATACATGGAGATCTCTAGGAAGAAAAAACTATTTAAAAATAAAATTGTAATGCCTCCTATTCATGGTTCAGTAGCATGGACATTTCTGGCTCCTTTAAGCTAAATAGTTTTGAAAGGAAGGTAAATAGCAATGTCCTCTTTCTAACCCGATTTCAGGGCATTACTTTGACTTGGAGACTTAGTCTCTGTTCATTTCTGAATTACTTTAGTTGTAAAGCAGAGGCTCCATAGTTGTTGCTCCATTTATCACAGGAGTAGAGGAGGTAGGTGTCTGTGTGCCATGGGGCCCAGGGATGAGCACTGCATGGCAAAGGAAGTGCTTGGATAACAAAATGCCAATATTATCTTTAGATCCTCAGCTAAAGCATTTGATATTCACCACAGTCAGAGATCAGAGCATTATATTGTTATGTTTAAATAATTTTTACCTTTCTCCTGTAGGAAAAAAAAAAAGCTGCAATGAGGTTTCCTCAACAACTGTCATTTAACAGCTGGAAATGTGCAGGCAGCATTACTTACAGTGCTGGCCAGAGATGGCTCTGCTTAGCACAAAACAACACCAGCAGTCCTTACCCTGAGGAATCACTGCTTTTAATCACCAAATTTATTAAACTGTAAAAGCTGCTGATACACATCAACTGTTCCTGCTGGTGGGAAAGGGATTGGCTCTGGCACTTCTTCTTGAGATGGATATAATTCACAAGCTTCTTCTAGCATCTGGTGCCAACTGCACAGAAGATTTATGCACTGTCAGTTAAAAATGAGGTTGTTACCACTGCCATGTTTATGAAATGTTCTCGGCTTTACTGTGAATATATTTTCTTAAGCAATGTGAGGAAATGGCTGAGAACCTCACATTTGGGTGTTATCTCTCCTTCCACAAACCATGTCCAAATCAATGCATACAGACTTTTTAACAGTGTGTTTCTCTGACTGAGCAAGTATGATGAGAAAGTGTTCAGTTCCACAAAAACAGGTTGGTCATCTTTTCTGGAGGTTTTCTTCTAATTATTGTTTGGCTCGCATGATTTTTTTGTGATGTATGCATGCATGCAGAAAAATTTGGGACAGATGTGCTCTTTAAAAAAAACCATACAATTACATTCTTTAAATCTGATTTTAATGCTGTATAGTTACCAAAAATAGTTTCTTGTACCTCAAAATACAGTACCTTAGTCCTTTCTTGACTGAGGCTTTCAAGTGGTCTCCTCCTGTCTCTCACTCGATTGCCACATGATTCAGTGAATACTACACTTCCACCTACCACACTGGAAGGGTTTACCACAAGGATCCTCTCTTCCTCCACAGTTTTCTCTTGGTTTTGAGCTAGGAAAATCCTATTCTGGTCCTAGCAAGCACGTTTTCCAGACACACTGTTATTTTGTTCTCTTTTCTCTGGTTTCTTGCAAATGTATTTACATCTAAAAATATGAGGCATAATAATCAAACATCCTAAGAGGGTTCTCTGCAATGACCAGAGACCAATTTCCTAGCCTTGCATATGGATCTCCTGAGTTTGTTTCTTTCAGCTTCCCTTTCTTCCCATGTTGTGCTTCTAACCACACTACTACCGTAACTTATCACCCTGGTGCATGGCATGTACTGACAAATCCAAAACTACAAGAATACACAAGATGGTTTCTCACACCTTTGTTGGGAGGATTAGGAGATACACACTTTTCTTCTCTTTCTGCAGACTGTCCCTGTGAAAAGAGAAGTTTTCCAAGGTTACCCCAAGGCTACAGTTAAGCTTGCAGCCTGTAAATCTGATTTATGAACTTATTGACTATCTCAATTCTCATTGCTTTAGGTGCAAAACAAAATAAACCCGCACTGAACACAAATTTCTCCTCCCCTCAACATTATTCATAAATGAGATTGCCTGAAGGGAAGTGTTAAATCACTGCCTGTTATGGATTCCCTCCTAGATTGTTAGTACTTCCAAACTCCAGCGCTTCTCCTTGAATCTTGCCTTTCTTCTATCATCATTTAAACAACTGACAGTTCTAATTATTGTACTCATAGACAAGGACTTAATTAACCTAATCAGCCTGCCATGGAGCTGACAGGTATGCTTTTCTGTCAGAGTTAGGTCAAAACATGTAATCTGCAATGAATAGGAGCTCTTTTTCAGCTGCTCTGGCAGTGGTTCAGTGCATCCATGTCTCTCCTCAGGCCACTGAATTGTGTGACCTTGCAGCTCACAATGAAGAGTGATGATTATAAAGTGTATGTCAAAAAGCTAGTCTTCTCTGACCCAGTTTCCAGACACAACATGATGGATAAATGCCAGGGAGGCAGCAGCCTGTGTTATCAGACAGAAACAGGGCCAAAGCAGAGGGGAGCACTGCCTCAGTACTGCCCAGAAACGATTGCTGTCAGCGTGGAGCAGTGCAGGGAGCTCAGCTTTTCAGGGTAGGAGTAGGACACACAAGGTGAGATGACAGAGACACCATCCTAAGCATTCCTGGCTCTCTGTGGCTGTACTGACTCAGCACCCTGACAACTTTCGGGCCATCACTCAATGGAAACACGAGTCCTTCTGCAAGCTGTGCTGCTGTTCATGGTCAGGAACAGGCTGATACCACTCACCTTGCTTGCTGCTCCACTTGCAAAGGTCAGAGAGGGAGATAGTGGTTGGAGAAAATTGTGACAAACAGTTTGTGTCTGTTTCTCTCCCCAGCCCTCTTTGAAGCTGGAGATGCTGCATGCTAGAGTGGGAAGCCCAGATTCTAATAAGAATTTGCTGGTTTACCCTGGACTAAAAATAATGCTATGTACTTCACATCCTGACAAATGCCCTAAAATTAACTCTGCTAAGCAGTTACCTATAAATCAAAATATATTTTAAAAGCACATTTATATAAATAAGTCCTTTAATGCTGGCTATTTTTTCTGCAAGGGCTGGAGCAGCTGCAGTGCTGTTGTCAGACCGTTTAGGACTCCCTCTTTCTCGATTTCCTCCCATCCTCCTAACATACTCACTTCCTTTGAGAGTTTCCTATCCTAGGAAATATCCTCTTGATGAAAAATGAACCAACAGAGAAAAAGGTGTTTCCCCATTAGCAGCTTCCTGCCTCCCATCAGGGAAGTCAGCTGCCTGCAAGTGACAAATCTGTAACAGAAAAGAATCAAAGAGCAATTGGAAACTGAGCTTCCATCTAAGCCACAGACTGGAAGAAGCTTATAAAGAGCTGGTGTTTGTTACTGCATTTATGAGAAATCTATCTGTCCTTGGACCTTGGACCTTGGACCAGGAGGAAAGAACTAAAACATAGACATAGACATTACTCATTGATGTTATTGCATCCTTAACCATCATGTCTCAGATAACCTACTGCAAGAGCCATTCATGCAGTTCTTAGTCCTGGACTTCAGTTTGTGCAGTTGAATAACAAGCTGTGTTTCCAGCCACTGGGCTTCCCTCCTGCAGTGTTGCACAACCAGGAGCAAAGGCAGACTGACACCCCAGTTCTGCTCTGATGATAATGTTTGTTGCACTCACTCATTCAGTTTATTCAAACCTAGACTTACTTCCCTTAGTCCTGTTCCTTTTAAAATACTAAGGGAAACCTGGATTTATAACTGTCTAGACAATATCAGAGTCTGTCACATTTTAAACTAAATTTTTTTGCCAAGGGAAAAGAAATATATCCTTAAAAGGCAAGTCAGACTAGGTTAAGCATCATAAACTGCATGGGACTCTAGCCCTCATAGTTGAAGCCTATAATGTGCAGAAAAGCAAAGAGCTAGAAACAAAAGTCCCAATTCAAATAGTCCCCTTAGGAAAANCACTCTGAATGAATAAAAATTGTTTAGAACACCAAAACTCTGAGAACGGCTTGAAAACTTTCATACAGAACCCCAGAAGTATAGTCATGACGTGCAGGATGTCAATGTGTCAGGTCCCTATGACTCATCAGAGCCCTGACCTGTTATGCAACTCAAAACACAGCCAGTAATATATTTGTGATTATGTGTTTTAGTATAACAGAAAAAAGACACTTTATATTTCAAAAACTATGCTGCTGGAGACAGTTGATTTATGCAAACCTTCATATTTGCAAGTGACATTGTAGTTGTGGCCAAAAGGAAATCAAGAGTCCAAAATAAGTAGAGATTAGAAGATATTTAGCATTACATTCAAACCGAATGTGGGACCATTGGAGGCTGAGCAAGCAGAGCTGAGACAAGAAGCTGAAGCCACAAACTGTGTTGCTGAGAGCATTTTATAAAATCACATTGAAGGGCAGCTACCTTTAAAGAGACAGCAAAGTCCAAAGAACTATGGGAACCCTCAAAGTCATTAGACCCTCACTGATTTTATCACGTAGGAACATAGGGATTAAAATCAGATGAGCCTCTTGAAGCAGCATGGAATCCTAGGAGGCTCCTAAATTTATTCTGAATTTATTTAGGAACAGGAGGATGAATTCTAACTTTAATTTTAAGCATACACCCTCACACATTGGTGTTATTAAACACTTCACAGTTTAACTGCTCTTTACTTGTATTTGTAGCCTCAATAACACATTGAGGCTACACAATGTAGCAATGTAGTTACACAGATTGATGCATCTGAGAAGAGCTGAATCTTACTTGTCTTAACCCTTAAAATCTTCTTGAAATATTGTGTATAAGGTATATAACAAACTAACATTACTGCCTAATGCCTAGGCTGGTAGAGTAGGTAAATAAGGTTTCAGCAGTAGGGACTGTTCCCATGTTTGCACTGCAACCTAGGAGGAAGAAAACAACATCCTGATGGGTTGGTTCGACAATGTGAATCCCAAAACTGGTTCTCACTGAACAATAGCTTTCCATTAGCCTGGTGAAAGGATGCCTCTGATCACAGATATTGCAGAGACAGTCTTTTCAGGACTATTTCTACTCAGACTTTCTCACGCAGGGTAAGTAGAGCAGGGAAACAGCTTTCAGTGGAAAAGCAAGCAAACAACAAAACAAAACAAACCCCTCTAAGTAAGGGTAGATTAAGAGTCTGGGAATCTTTTGATCTTTTGGACTCAGCTGTCCTACAGCAGAACAGAGAACAGCTGACTGAGGAAAAAATAATGCCAAATAACTGGATTTCTGGAGAAGAAAAACTGAAAGGAGGCTAGGAGTGAATGGAGAAATGTGCTTGTCAGTGAAACTGGCTGGGTGAAATCCTAGTATTGCCACAATCAATCAGGAGCTTTGCTTTTGGCTGCAGGGGAGCCAGGCTTTAACCACTGAGTTCAGTGAGGACACATACCTTATAAACAGCATTCACTCTGGGAGTTTAAAAACTTATTATGAAAACATTTTGAAAATTCATTATTTGAATGAATTATCAAAATGTATAAATATGAAGAAAGTATTACAAAACAAAGAAACCTTATTTCCATTTCAGGTGAACACCTATAATTGGCATTACTGAGAGATAGGATTAAGACTGTTAATGTTAAGATTGCTCCTGCTGAGGTTCAGCTACAGTTGCCAAGTTGTTGGTAAGGTAGACTTCGCCTTTGAAGAAAAAAGAAAACCTGCCCATGTGGGCTTCAAAAATAATGGAGTCGTGTATTTATCAATATCATAGCAACTTTTGAAGTGTGTACATATGTTATACATCTATGGGTATATATACACACAGAGAAAAAATCATGGAGTGAGACTATTTTTGTCTAGAGATCAGAATACCTGGGTGCATGAAACATTATGTTGGTTTACAGCCCTTGATTTATGAGCATTGCATTGCTAGGCTACACCTAACTCAGCTCTCACTCAAATCAAGATTGATGGAACACTTTTGAAAAGAATTTTTTTTATTTGAAATTGCCAACTTGTATAAAAATGTAAAAGTTCTAGCTACAGGGTGGGTTTTTTGTAGATTTTTTCCTGGCTTTTCCTCATCTGTCTACCAAGACTAAAGGGTGACCAAGAACCTGGGTATTCTGGCTTCCCTGAAAATGAGCTCTAGGCACTTCTCAGGGTTTTTTAAGCCCTCAAATCAGATGTCTTCAAGTTAAGACTATGGGGGTCCCATGGCCTACAGCTCAGAAACTCTATGTGCTGTAAACCAGTATCTTCCCTCTTTTCAGGGGGTACTTTTAAACTCTTGGTTAGATATAGATATAGATATAGAGGATATAGATATAGATTAGATATAGATAGATATAGATAGAACAAGATTTATTTTTTTTTATATTGGTATCTTCCATAAATCGGAAGCAGTTTTTTCCACCCTGTTTTGATTCCATTTTCAAACATGAGATGTCCATTTTTACAGCAGGAAGCTGAAACTTTTTTTCATCTCAACTGGCATTATTCCACAATACTAACCACAGGCCAGTCTGTGCATTATAAACTGGAACTGGCAAGTGGGTTACTTCATACTGTAGAGCTACTTTTCAGAGCTGGATATGAACATTTGTATCTTGAGAAGAACCTTTGAAGAAGCATCTCCTTAAGTGTCTTAAGCTACTTGGGAATCAGCTAACACAAGGACACAAACATCAGAGATGCACAAGCACATAGAACCTGAAGAACACAGAAATTCCCATTCCACTCTGGGATTCATGACTGCCCAAAGTTCAAATCTTCACTGTGAAAGAGGCACTTGGGCATGGGCAGAAACACAAAGGTTCCTTACAGTGAGTTGAACTCAACTTCAGTGTTTTCCTAGAAGAAATATATTGTTTTCCAAGAACAGCAGCTGTACTTTGAATCATACAAACTTGACAAGCTCACTGCAATTACTACAATTCATTTAAATACATACATACATGCATATTATATGTATGTATGTATGTATTTAAATTAATTGCAATATGTGTATGCAGTTCCATGGCAATAATAGCAGTGAAGAAATATGAAGTTCATGGAAATAATGGCATTACATTAAATGAAACAGAAAAAAGGAAAAGATAGTGAGAAAAAATAAACCAGATTTTTAACAGATTTATTTTTACATTGACTTCAGGTCTTCATTTACTAACAAGCTTTTTCCATAAGCAAGTCAATATTGATCCATAGGGCAAGGGATAAAACATAAAATATTTACTCATTCATAGAATAACAGTAAGCAAAAATCTTGCTAGAGAGCCAGACATCTGTGAAGGATGCTGGGAATGCATGGGGAGTAGTTTATTAACAGAGCTGTTCTGCATATTTTGTGCAGGCTACTCCTCTTGTTTTGAGCTTCTTCTGAAAGATCAAGATTTACCGCCTGGAACAGAGGCGGGTGTTCATTCATCCAAAATAAATTAGTCTCCGATGCAGGTTTAAGGCAACTGGCAGTGCAGGCCTTAACTCGATGAACCTGGAAAGGCCCACACCTCCCACACCACTGCTTTTCAAATGAGAAATTCCTCGGCACAAAAGACTCAGCCCACGGGACTTCTCCAGACAAACAATCAGCCTGCAGTGCTTCACTGGGCATGAGGGTCTTGGCAAGACGCCATTCACTATCATTAAAAGTGTTTATAAAAAAATTGTTCATTTTTGGCCAGCTTTTTTTTCCAAGGCCAGGCCTCCACCCCCACATCTTCAGTGGAATGTGTTAATAATTTGCTTTGTGGAGATGAAAGGCTCTTTGATAGGAGCAGCATAAACACATCTCACTGTGCTCAAAGGTCTTTGTCCCACAATAGAAGCATAGTTTCTGTACAGTGGCTTGAACGGAAAGAACAGACACATTTCTGAATCATTTTTCACTCTTTTTTTCTGCCTTTCCTCTTCACACACACACAGACACACACACACACAGAGACACACACACACACCATTTGTCTCTTCCTTTATTTCTTATGATCTGTTGTAAATCCTTGTGTGGAATACAAACAAGGAAGTGGTTCCGAACATGAATTCCTCACTGATATTTGCAGCAGATGGATTAAAAATACCAGTCAGTCCCCACAGTCTGTGGTGTCAGAAACCAAAAATCACAGCAAAACATGGATCTGCCGCAGAGTGTGTGACTGAGCATAGCTTGGAGCAGTGTGTGGCATGGGAGGGGTGAAGAGTCCAGCTGCTATTAGCTTCTGATCCTCTCTTCAACAGCAGGTTGCAGAGCCTACTGAATAAATATAAATGAGAGTTTATAATTCATCTGGAGGAAAAAAACAGTTATAATAACCTGAAAATGCAGTGTATACTAACAAACAGTGCCTAACTGTTGTCTCCTGGCTATAGTGCCTTCCCTTCACTGCCCAGTTTGAGCCATTGTGTGCATCTCAGCTATACCAGCACTGCCCCTTTGAAAGCATAGCCTATTGATGCTGAACCACAGCATCAGTCTTCAGTGATCCTGGATAAAGATATAACAGAGATGTGGCCCTCACTTCTGTCCTGATTGGCATGTCAATATAAGCCTTAATCACCAATATTGTCTTGAGGTATTAGCACTTTGGGACATCTTTCAAGATGATGTTTGTGTGGGCTTGTTTTCTCTCATTTTTGTCTGTTCTTTTAATAAAAAATGGTGGTATAATATCCTGGATTTACCTGTGTTTTTGTTTTCCTGAAGTGTTCACTGCCCTCATGCTATGTCTCTATTTACTCAACAAATAATTTATTTTTCTATTAATGACAGCCCTTTCTGAAGAAAAATGAAATTATTTTACAGAAGTGCCATGTTACACTTCTGAAGCATTACCATTCAGGAACTAAAATAACATGGTCAGATAGGCTGAAGTGACTTGAGCACTTATGCTACTTTTTTAAAGGTAATTTAGATATTAAGGGCATTTAACAACTGCTCCATGCAGTGTTAGTTTTATATGTTGTAGACTACATGAAGATATATTTGGGAATGGACATCTCCCCAACAGCTCAGATTACACTCTGCAGCAAAGCAGCTTCAGTCTAGACATGCACAGTCACCTATTTCCTTCTGGGAGTACTTCTCATAGCCAGGAGCACTGCTCTACCAGTGCTTTTCACGTATATGTTCTGTTTTGGAAAGGATTTTAAATCCTTAATGAAGTCTGCTCAGAAAGTCACTGCTGAAAAAAGGGATTGAGGTTTGTTAGCAAAAATGTAAGGGGTTTGGAAAAACATAAGCATTGTAATTTAAATGTAGGTTTGCCCCAGTGCAAGCAAAATACACAGTTTCTGAGCTCTCCCAAGGTGACAGGAGTGGATAGCTTTAAGTCAAGTCACCAGCAGTTAAGTTTGTATTGTGGGTAGAGGAAATATTTAGCATCTTTAAGCTACAGCAGCCCAGCGAGTGCTAATCTTGTCACTATGTGCTGCTAATCTTGTTCTTTTCTGTAATTATTCTTTCCAGCCCCGGTGCTTCAGCTAACATAATTGTGGCTTGTCATCTGAAACACTTCCTCCCATGCAATACTCTCTGATAACATTAATGGCAAGCCTGATTTCAGCTGTGGCCCTAGTCCTTCCCTAGGAAGAGAGGATGGCTGACACCCCAGTCAGGTGTTCGGATTGACAAGGAATGAAGGTGAGTCAGGATCTCATCTGATGCTTTCACATCTTAAATGGTGTGGGATGAAAGATCATGTATTGGAAATACTGCTGAATGAATATGGACAGCATGGATTTTAGCTCAACATGTGAGAGTTCTGGATGCACCATGCAGTGTAAAGTAACTCTTAACACCACAGTTTGCTGAAGTGTCACTGCCCTTTTTATCTTTTCTAAATATACCTTTCCACAACACTCAGTGAAATAGTAATCACGTATCTTGATGTGGTTTCAGTGCAAAACCACCTGAAGAATGGCGGTTTCACATGGTCTCAATTTAAGCATTTTGGCCCCATTCAGAGCAGAAACTTAGGGAGTGCCATGATACTGTGGAGCAAAGCAAATATTTGCACAACCCATGGAGACCAAACAGCATGCACTTTGGAGCAGACCTATTGTGTGCTGCTGCCTCCAGCCAGCATCTCTGAGTTTGTGCTGGGAGAAAGCAGGTTGGACCTGCTATGAGCCTCTCCTGTGCTAATGGCAACCTCTGTCAGATAAGTGGGACAGAGCTTTGGGAGGCCAAGGGGAAGGACAGCATTTTAAAGTGTAGCTGAAAATTCATCAGAGCTTCTTTGCATGCATTGTGATTCAAAACATCTCTGTCTCAGAGTGGTTTTTAAGTGAAAGCTGTTTTCCTGCAGGGGTATAGTGCTAATGTGAGACTCCTGAAAGGAAGGATCTTCTGCTTGGCTGCTTGACTTCTGCTGCATTTTTGGAGATAGTTAAATACAACAATCTATACTGAAAAACACCTAGGTTTTTCTTAGCTGATTTTTCATTCACTTGCAGGCTAATTTACAAGCCCAGCTATATCTGTAGCTACCTACAGGATAAGGACAGGAAAACCTTTTGGCAAAAGAGGCTAATGTCCTGAACAAGATTTGCTTTACTCTACATGTGATGTGTGAACTGGTTGACAAATATTCTCCTTAGCATGCAGTTTCCTGGCATGCCCTGAGTTGGTGTGACACAGTGATGGCCAGCTGCTGCTCAGGAGGAGTGTGCCCTGCTCAGACCAGCTTCCTTACCCCAGAAAGAGCCTTAGACACAGGAGCAGAGCTGATCTGAAGTAGACTTTGTAGCAGTAATAGTGAAAATCTGTCTGCCCACACAGAAGAGGTTACAGAACTGAACAGGAGGACCTGGGTCAAAGCTGGTAAATAGGTATAACAGAGTGGGGCCAGCCCTGCTCCTACATGACTCTGTGAGCAAAGCTGGATCAAGAAGGAACTTGAAATATGACTGGGATGCCTGAAATATAAAGCTGGGCATTTTTTATTTGTTTCCAAACAATGGGCAAAGCTGTGGTTGCAATTTTTGTCCTGGCTTTTTTTTCTTGTATAAAACATAGGGAGTATGGCCAAGCTTCTGATCATTTTCCTGTTTCCTAAAATTAAAAAAAACTTTGTTTCTACATTCCCATGGAGTCTGAGGACATATAAGCATAGAAGGGCTGGATCACAGCTAGAAGTAGGAACATGCCTTTGGGCTGAAAGTTCTAGCCACAGTTTTCTGTATTTTAGAAAGAAAAAACATAACAAATAAGCTGTCATGACAACCTGGGAGAAAACTGTCTTTCATTGTTTGTCTCTATTTAACTCAGACAATACTATGAATGGCTAATAAAAAGCTATTGCTGGAAGGTAAAAATAAAATGCAAAGTCTCTTTTCATCAATATGAAACATCCCTGCTCATGCAAAGACCAGTCCCTGCAGCCTCTGCTCATGTGAAAGGTGTTTACTCACAGCTGGGTTTGCAATGACTAAAGCATTAAGCACACAAAAATAATTATGATTTTGTGTGTGCTCAGAGAAAGAAAGTTGAGGCACCTTGTATTTTCATAAAAGGATGAAAGTAGTACTTTTTTACACCTGTGAAATGTAAGAGAAACATGACATTTGCAGGCAGGAGAACAGTGGGAGCCCCCATGTTGTCCAGGCCTGGGTGCTGCCATTGAAGCTCTGCTTGTGCTGCAGCACACTCCCTGTGCTCCTGCAAAAATAACACTCCAATACTAATTATAGCATCAGCTATAATACAAAGCAATTCAAGGCATCTACAGCGTATTTCATGAGGACAGTATTTCTCTTTTGCTTGTGTAGTTCCCAGGCTGCAGTGCCATTCTGTTCACCAATCTTAAACAAACACCGCCCTTGAGATTTCCTAAATAGTTCAAAGTGGTGTCTAGGGAAACATTAGAAACATAGATATGGAAAGCCTGAATATGTTTCAGATGAAACCACTTTGAATGTCCATTTTTGTGCAAGCTCTGGGCTGGAAGATAGTATAAAACAAGAGTTTTTAAAGATAAACTTGTCAGGAATTAAAGTTTTCTAAATATTTATTCCTGATAAGCTTTTCACAAGCCCTTCGCTCATCATTTCATTCAATTTTTAATACAAGAAATGTTTGACGAGGAAAAATTAATGGTTGTGAACTTTTCAGTCCCCTTGAAGTTCTGACTGGAGTGCTTTTTATGTTGTTTCCCTGCTTACTTGTTATAGGGAGCACGTACAAATACATTCACTGCAGAAGCCAATGTACAAGAGGCAGTACTCCAAAAGTCAGCGTTTGACAGCAGAGGCCACAGCCACCATAGTCATTTTGGATTCTAAATACAGGGAGGAACTGCAGTAACTGGGACATGCTAGTTTGAAACACTAACACCATCTCATTAATGGAGAATCACTGTTTACATGTGCTGGATAAAAGCACCTACAAACTCCTATAACACCTGAACCTTAACTCAGGAAATACAAGAAGGCAGCTCATATTTTCAAAAGCAGCAGCAGAAGTCACTAACATGAAAAGATCATACATGGGACAGTACCTCCTGATTCCCACTCCTTGTTTTTCTCTTTAAAAAGTCTTGGGACATTCTCTGGCTGTCATTCATTCTGTGGATGAATTCTGGTGGCATTCATCACTGTCACCATCCACCCCTAGTTTCAGGAATGTCAGAGGTCATGATTAAAATAGCTGCCACTTTCCCATCCCTTTTGTGATATTTTTGCAATGTAGGATAAAACTATGTCTTGTGTATCCACATGGGGGAAACCCATACTTCTCCCTCTGCCTTAATGTACTCCCCCAGCTGCCACACAACATTCTGGAAGCTGGAGGAATATTCTGAGGAATTATTACCCAAGCCTGGTTTTATTCTTGTTCTCTTTGTGAACATGGCCCACTTTTCGAGACAGGGCACCTGGCTAACAGGAGTTGTGGACTGACTTGGTTTGGTTATTTATGACAATGTCAATTATTTATTTGGTTTTTTATGACAACGTCATTTCATTGCACGATGACACTCTAGTCCTGTGCTCAGGGCCCTGAAGGTCTGGGCAATCTTTCTGTGGCCTTTTCTGTGATTCTTAGGGCTTGGAAAAGATGCTAGACTCAGAAAAAGAGATTAACATTGCTTCTCTTCAATGTGCTCAGAGCTACAAAAGCTTCTCCAGTCCTTAATCAAAAAAAGCCTACTGGTACCCACTGGAACACCCTCCAGCCCCAGTAAAGTTTAGCCCAGAGACTGAATCATGGACCACATGTGGCCAGTGGAACCGTTTTGCATGCACCAGCAGGATATTGAGCTCACAGTAGGTCACATAGGTGACACATATCACAAGTGCAGTCCACTAGCTGCAGGACACTCTGCTTACCAGGAAATCTTGTCCAGAATATGGATGTTTTGGTGGGATGGTCAGGATGCTGAGGAGCAGGATGGCCTGAGGAAGCTGCTGCTCAGCCACAGGGACACGGTCAGCTCATGGACAAAATGAAAATGTGGCCAGAGAAGATCAAGAAAGCAGAAAATCTACAGTGCCTAGGAGACGGAGGTTAGGACAAGAAGCAGGTAGCCCATGTGTCCTACCACTGCCTCCCAAGACTGTTCCCTGTCTTCTGTTCTCTCTCATTCCTGGTCCCAGCTCCTAGTTGACCTTCAGTCACATTCCAGACCTGCCTGCTTGCTTAACCATCCCCAATCTACTGTTACTAATGTTTTTATTGGCCAAAGACCTAAAGACTGGCTCCCGACCACACTGCTGTTGCCTTGCCTTGTGGTCTGCCCTTTCCTTCCTGGTTCCATTTGTTAGGATCCTTTGCTGGAGCAGCAGCAGAGGCAGGGGGCTGTGCTGGGTGGGGGACAGGGGATGGCTCCCAGCCAGCATCCCCAGGCCAGGGCAGACAGGACGTGATGGGGAGAGCTCAGCATGGGCAGCAGGACACAGGCTGCAGCCAAGACGCAAAATGCCAAATTTCAGGGTTGGCAGGAGGAAAGGACTTCCTCAGCAACCAGGCAGGACCTGCTGCCATCCAGAAAAACACCAGACCAAAACTGGGCCTGGGGCAGGTGTTTCACCCCATTATCCCCTATTTTGTTTCTGACTAATGCAGTCTTCTCCAATTAAAGCAGCTAGTTGTCCTACTAAGCTGACCCTATTATAGGGGGTTTAACAAGGGCCATAGATGTGATGGCACAAGAAAAAAAATCCATACAAATGTTTTGAAATAACTCCAGCAGCTGAGGAAATCTGCTAAACAGAAAACATAAGGGGTCTACCCACTCAGTTTAGTGTTTGTTTTGTGTTTTCCACAGGTTAAAACTGTTTTGAACCCATCTTTCAGAGAAAGAGCCATCCCTCTGCCTTGATGGGTAACCATAACCACCAAGTACAGGCATTTAGAATGAATTTAGAGTTCCTTTGGCCCCAAAAGCTTCTGGATGCCAGTGAGAAAACTGACAGGTCCAGACACGCAGCTTCATGCAAGTGCACTGCTTGTCCCTCCAGTGTATGTTTTGGAAGACAGTACATTAAATGAAAACTGTCACAATGTAAATGGTCTTACTTAGCAGTAGAAGAAAAACTTGCAAGAAGCTAGCTATCTTACACAAGGAAGTTCCCTGGACTCCTCCAGTATTAATAACATTGAATTATAATGTTTATATAGGCATATAAATCTGAATTTTGTACACGAAACATTTGCAGGATACAAATCGATCTGCAGTGCATCTGACTCCATTTCAAAAGTGTAACTGCTAGATTAGTGACTGTACTGTGGCTTCTCTCATGTTTCTATTTTAAATAAAATCACTTTTTGCCACTGTGTTTTACGTAGAGCCTAATCTTGTGGATATGCATCACATGTGCTCTGACGCTTCTTTCCAGTAACAGCAGATGAACTCATGTTTGTATGACCCAATGGCATATTAGTGGGATATTGGGATTAAGCTATTTAGACTTCCCAAGGTTCAGATATTTTGACACTGAATGGGAACTTGAGGATCCCTGGGAGTGTGGTTTTTCATCTTGAATGTGAGGCCCCTGTAAATTTAAGCAGCAACTGAGGCAAGGCTTCTGAAGCTAACAAATCTCAGATGCATGGTGTCCATTGGTACATACAGTTTTGTGCCTGTGACCTTACCAGCTGCTTGCCTCACACCCCTGCAGCTTATAAGGTCTGTAACATAAATGTGCACATGGTAGGATTTGGCAAAGAGTCAGCATAAAAAAGGAGGTGAAAAAAATCTTCATGTGAAACTATGTTAAAAGAGAAAGCAGAAGTTTTGAAATCAAAGCAAATCTATTTGTCTTCTTGTTTCTGCTTTCTAAGAAGAAGTGAAAGTATTACAACATAAAGAAGGCTGCTGCCACTGGTGTATTTAGCATCAGAAAATAATGAGACTCTTGTAAAAGACTGTCACGAAGCACCCGAAGCCAGGGGCTGCAGAAAGGGATGAAGGGTGGCTTACTGGAGAAGGAGCCATGTCCTTAGAAGTGAACCTGCTGTTAAGCAGTATTCAGATATGATACAAAAATAGCACACACAGCATGCTTGTGTATAAATTACATGTGAAAGATTGGTTTTGAACAGGAAGCTTCCCCACTACAGGAAGCATCTGGAACTAAGTCTGTGTTGCAGTCTAAAAGATTATTATTTAAAACACTACACAGAAGAACAAGTGCAAAGCTTTTTGCAAGTAGACTGGGAGAAATCTAGAGCTCCACAACGAACTGAGTGGGAAAAGATGTAGTTCTTAAACCTGTCTGAAGATCTCAGTCATTTGGCAGCTATGTTGATTGATCAAAGGCAAGTGGATCTAGAGTACACAGCAGCCTGATTTCTGCCCCCCTTCCCCACAAGGAAGTACAAGAAATCAAGTGTGTAGGACCAGGGGAAGTTCAGATCAGCCAGCAGGAACTCTGCACTGGTGTGTGCATTTGTGGACACAGGGCCAGAGGCACAGACCTGCCCCACTGCTGTTTCATGGCTAGGAGAACAGGCTCATGTGAGGCTGTGCACAATGCTGATGTACTCATCTTTGCCTACCCTTCTCTATCCCAGCTAAGTCAGAGGAATGCTGTTTAACTAACGTTTGCTCGGATGTTGAAAAAGAAAGTTGTAGTGTCCACCAATTTAGTTTGTAGCATATTACTGAATGTATGATTAAAAATGTAATGCAGCTAACAGTATCAAAACCTTATATATATTATATACAGAAGAACCACATAATAAGTAGGGATTTTTCCAGTGCAACTTACTGTTTTACTTCCCACATAATAAAAATAAAAAGTGGGAGACTTGCAACAGAACCTTCTCAATCTGTGATAATGCTATGGGATGTGTTGTCTAAAATATTCATACAGAAAAGGGTAGCCAAGGGATGTGAGTATCTTTCATCACATTGTGAAGGCTCTGAGTAATCACTTGTCAAATGTTAACATTATATAGAATACTTCAAAAATCAATGAAGAAGCCAGAACATGTTAGACCCATTTACCACAGCCTAATCAACCAAGTAAGCTCAGATCATTAAACTAATTATGAGTCACTGAAATAATTAAGGATTCCCTTCTCACGTGATATTGTTGGAATTCTCCGTTACTGAACAACTGCACAGTAAACACTATGCATGTGCTCAGACAGTTGCTGGATTTGATAAACAGCCCTTGTTTCTGAGAAACTTCAGTAGCCTTTGTGAGCAACAGTCAATGACAAATCATACGAACAAACAACATATGTTCAGAGAGGTTTTCATGGGAAGATCACTTCAGTGGGGAGGGGGAGATAAAAGAGAACCTGATAACTGGCACTTGACAGTGGCTCTCTAAACTGTGGGATTCATTTCCAGACAAATGTTCTCTCTATCCTGTTTGCACAGAGCAAAAGTAACCCCTGATGACTGATTACATTAACTGGATGTTATATTAACTGGATGTCTGCATTCCACAGATCTTTCCTGAGGATTTATACCATACCAGGTCATTTCTCATATTCATGGTTAATCTAGAATAAAGTCAGAAAACAACTCGACTTTTTCTGACAAACATCCAAGAAACGTTATAGTTGTATCAGTTGCAGCTTTCTGGGTAAATTGATCCTCATTCATCATAGCTCTGTTCACAGATACAGATACACATTTTTGTGTTCACAATCAACTCAAACATTAATACATGAGCTTAGTCCAGACTGAAATTAGACATGTTAAATTCTTCATTGTAAACACTGCATTTGCTTCTTATATTTAAAATACAGTTATGGTTTCATCTCATTAGTTCTTTTCTGATGCTAATTTTTACCCGTGATTTATTACACATTCTATTTTTTTCTTAGAGCACAACATCAAAATTTAGAATTAAAAGCAGGTGCTAATGCAAGACTGGCCAGGGCCTAGTCTCAAACCATTAAGTGTCTGCTAACATTCTTGACATATTAATTAAGGTCAAATTTCTGGGAAAGCCGCAGGAATCTCTGACCTGAACTTATAAGGCTTTCCAAAACCATCCATTCTATTATTGGTGCAAATTTGCCCTAACAGTACTGTGGACAGCGTAAACTATCAGTCCAAGTATCAGTCACTGCATGGTGCTTCAACCAGAGACAACATGTTTGTGCTGAGGAAAATACTATAAGCTTAACACGACTGAGAATCAGCTGCAGGCAAAGCCTTCTCCTAATCTCTCCTAGCCCCCTCTCCCTACACTTCTCCCAAGTCTGGGGCCACGACGGGGCTACAGCCCCGATCCCAGAGCATGCCCCATGCCAAGCAGGGCTACTACAGGAGCCCAAACAACACCATATCATCAAAGCCTGAGTCTTCTGTGAAAATGATGCCTGACCACCATTTTCACAAGGGTCAGTAACCTCTGTGGGAATGATGGAAGTTAATTTTTTCCCTTCTTTTTCCCAGTTACTGTCCTGCTAATCATTAAAGCAATCCCTGGGAAAGAGAAAAAGATGAGGGTTCAGTCCCTAGGGGCTGGGATGAATCTACAGACATTTTCTGGGTGGTGCTGCTTTAGATGGGATTAAAATGGTAGATTTTCAGGAGAAAGCATAAAGCTCATTTTGTTTTGATATTGCTTTTTTCTTAACTGCACATGACAAACTAAGACAGAAACATTTTAAATCCAGAAAGCACTCAAATAACAATGATTTTCAACCTCTCTTCTCTAAGGTTGGCAATTCTTGATACAGCACAGCACAGTTCAGTGGATATCAAGCATCCCCGATACCACGATCAGAAAAACTCTGAATTCAGGAATTAAGATGTTAAAAAGCATACAGTGTTCATATGTCAGTGAAAGACCACATTTTGTAGTTTATTGCAAGGTGGGGGTCTTGTTGGGTATTTGGGGTTTAGTTTTGTTGTCTTTTGAAAAATGACCTGACAGGAAATATAAACAGGCATTTACAGAACTGCATTAAAATGACTCTTTATCTTTCATCACATTTGCTAGCAGCTATGTTTTATTATAAACAGTGTAAGTGAAGTTGGGGAAACAATGCAGATGAGCATGAACCCATGATAGAATGATGCAAATTATTATGAGGAGTTCTCACTGGAGACTGACTTTTTCCCTTTTGCTTTCTTCTGCACATATGTGCACTTTCCCTGAGAAAAAAAGCATTCCATCCCAATTTTGCTATGACAAGTAAACCTTAGTTTATTTTAGAGGCCATTAGTGTCTTCATTTTAAAAAAATTCAGTGTTTATATTTTGCGTATTTGTTTATAATGGAATTCTTACCACTTTAGGCCAACATACATCCTTCATACATCCTTAACAATTTTCCACATTCACACAAATTCTAGAGAAGTTAGACATCAATCTTAGGACTACGTGGAAAGTGGGAAAAAATGAGAAAAACTAGCATAAGAGAATAAGTGGATTGCCGTTGAGTTTCTTGTGATTCCTGGCTTTCCAGTGTAAAATGGTATTTAATTCCTCACAGGTATGCACATTTATGTAAATGTAGGATAAAAAGCGAGTGAGAGAAATGCATTTATTCCTTGTGCACTTCTTCCTGGCAGGTCTACTTCTACAGAATAAGCAGATGTGTGTGTGAGGCTTTATCTCTTAAGCAAGACAAACCTCAGCTGAAGCGTATTCAAAAGAGATGTCACAAATACTTGTCAGTTACATTTCACTTATAACCAACCAATTTCTCTTCCCTTGGTCTCTCTTCACCTGTCATCTCTAATCGTCTGCCAAATCTCTGTCATTGACACCACTTCAGCTTGGATGATGATCTATTTCAGACAGTTTTAAAAAATTTCTCATATATAAAGCTTTTATATATTTTCTTCTTGCATGGCAAATTGATACTTTATATTTTTGATATCTCACAAATGGGTTTGATTATTTTTATATTATTTGACCCTATGAACAATACAAACAAAACACCTGTGCAAGCCCCTTAGTACAGTGAAATATTTTGAATGTGAAGTTCATACATGTGATATCAGGATATATTTCTTGACCTACATAGACATAGCCCAGAACTGAAAGTAAAATAATTTAAAGTAATTCAAAACTAAGGTTTTAGATTCTGCTCTATTATTTTTGTTTCAGACAGGAAAAAAATTCTCCTCTGACTATAAATGCATATATTTTTGATGCCATATGATAGCAATGGTATCCTGTCTCGTAAGCACAAATAGTTCAGTGTGTAAGAAGGGAAAGATACAAGTACTGGCACTAAGTACCTCATCATTTCTCATTTAGAGGTCAGTTGAAAGAACCTTGAGGATGCAATCCTGAAAGTCTGACTGTCTTCACTTTGCATGCAGACAATTTACTGGCACTGACGCTAGCTGTACAATAGATTGAGGAATGTGTTACACATAGTTTTCTTAAACATTTATTTGTTGACGTGCTACTAGGTCAAAGAGGCAGCTGTGGGGTGATCTGTCCCAGATCTCGCTGAAGTTCGATAGCCCTGGAACAGAGATGCTCTCAATCAGAGAAAGGAACTAGCTCATGGCAGTCAGAATTTGCAACTCTCAGTACTGTTTGCACAGACCAGAAATACTATCTGTTCAGCCTGGAGAAGAGGAGACTGAGGGGAGACCTCACTGCAGTTACAACTTCCTTGGGAGGGGAAGAGGAGGGGCAGACACTGACCTCTGCTCCGTGGTGACCAGTGACAGGACCTGAAGGAATGCCTTCGAGGTGTCAAGGGAGGTTTAGGTTGGATATTAGTAAAATGTTCTCCACCCAGAGGATGGTTGGGCCCTGGAACAGGCTCCCCAGGGCAGTGGTCATAGCACCAAGCTCGACAGACTTCAAGAAGTGTTTAGACAATGCTCTCAGGCACATGGTATGACTCTTGGGGTTGGTGCTGAGCAAGGCCAGGACCTGGACTCAGTGATTGTTGTAGATCCCTTCCAACTCAGCATATCTGTAATTCTATGAAAAAGAACCAACTAATAATAGTACATTTCTTATACCTTAAAGCTCTGTTCTGGGGCTAAACTTACCCAGACAGAAGGAAAAGGAATACATTGAGGTTCTTTTTCTGATTTAAATCAATATTTATGAGGCAATAAAGAGCTAATTTTAATTTTTTTTTTTGGGCAAGCACAATGCTTGTACTCACAAGACCTCCAGAAGAAAAAGAGCATAAAATAAGTCAGCATCCACAGCATCGTACTGTAGGAATCCATTAGGCAGCATGATCAGCACTGTATAAATCTGGTTTTCTCCCCTCTAAGTCCCCCCATCCTATAACCTCCTTACCTTCATAGCTGCACCTCAGTTTCATACCAGTGATGCTGCTGGTGCTTTGCAAAACAGTGGTCACTTTATTTCAGATGCCAAGAAGTGAAAGTGAAAAAAGCACACAATAATAGTCCTGTGGGCAAGAGCTGCATGGGACACAGAGGACACCAGGGAGAAAAGTGGTGTAGCACAAACATGGTTAGCTGGGAACCTGATTTAGAGCATTACCAAGCTCTGCCTTATTCACAAGCAGAGACACAGACTGACAAGGGGCCAAGCCCAAGCAGAGCTGATAGGTCACTGTCACCAACTCAAAGCAAGTGCTGGGGAAATTGTTCATGGATGATGAAGGGTATCAGGCACAAACTGGGAAGGTCTTAAAGACAGTGATGATGCAATGTGACAGTGACAGAAAAAGAAATTGTATGCCAGTATGTCCAGTATTTTCTTTACATTTAGTCTATTGTTGTTTACAAAAACAGAAAATTCAGCAAGTGGCTGATTGGCAACTATGATTTTTTTGTTTATTTGTCTGTTTATTACGCTGCTTTCCAGCTATGTCAAATAGAGAGTATAGTTCAGTCAGTGCAAAAGTCACAGCCATTTTATTTTTCTTATCTCTGACATGCTGGGGCTTTATCAGTAGAACTATTTAGATAGTGAACCTGTATCAAATGGAACCTTAGCTAAAGTATGTCCTCTGTTTTGTGTCAAAGTTGGCTGATTTAATGTTTTTGATCTTTCAGCTAGGACATCAAGGCCAGCATTTTTAATAACTCTCACTAGGCAGAATAAAGTCTGTGTCTGAGAAAACAGGCAGGGTATCATTAATCTGTTTCTAAACAAACATGGAGTTATAACAGCTCTTTAATCTGGAGATGATAGATCCTGAGATGGAATTAAGCAACCTAAATGCCAGCCAAGTTCAGTGAAAAGTGAATAGAGTGTATGTTATAATTTATTGTGACACTGTTATTTTGTGATATACAAGAAGGCATTCATTGTGTTGGAAGTACTTGAGAGAGAGAGCTATTTGTGATCAGTTGGTGTATTTGTTCTATGTTCTTCCCTTTTGAAAGACTATCTCTTTTTCTCTGTTTACAAGTTTTTTTTATTTATCTACTCAGTTATTTCATCATCCTCCCAGGAACTTCAGCCTATTAATTAAAAGCGAATGGGCAAATCACTGGAGTACTTTAGGTTACTCACCGGAGCACACATAACACCAGCTTGTACTTATGAATGCAAATGTGCAAGCTGTAATGCCTTGATCAGTGAATTCAGAACTTACTGTGGTTGAGGAGAATATCTTGAGGTGAAGACTGAAAAATAAGTTTTACAGACTTGGGAAGTATTTCAGGATTTTCCCAACCATGACTATATAAACTAAATATTCTCTTTCATTATGACATTCATGGAATTCTTTGAAGACAGTAAATGAGCAGCAACTCACAATCATCAAAAGAGGATTAGAGAAAGATATGTCAGCAAAATACAATAAATATACTGTTTAAAATTTGAGGAATTACAGATATGTAATTCCAATGCTTTTTTGCCAACATTACAATAAGATGAAAAACCATTGCAATAGAACCACTCATAAAGAAATTTTCAAAACCAAACCAGCAAGAAGTCTTCTTATACTAAAGGGGAATGAAAATGTTTGGTGTTTTGGTGCCGTGTTAGACCAAGGCATGTACACAGCAAGTGGTGTGTCAGTCACCAAGGCCAGTGGTGAAATTAATCATGGCATCTACACCAGTGTGCTTTTCAATATTCTGCAAGCAGCACGCTTCATATCTCAGTTGTAACAACAAGACACAGTACACACTTTAAAGCCAAATAAATCAGATTTCAAGGGACATAATCGTGAGACATTCCAATTTATTAAAGCCTTGGCCAAAAAAAAAGCCCCCAAAGAACTGAAGTCACCTTCAGACCCAGGATATCTAATGAACTAAAGGCAAAATTTCAACTTAGCCTTATTGACCTTTCAGAGCTGATGACTTCAGCTTCGTTTTTGCAAGTTTCTACATATTTACTTTCTGAAAAGCCAAACCACAGATGAAATTACTTCAGATCAAACTGGTATGCTTTGTTTTGTAAGTGCTCCAAACATACTGAAAGCCAGTTAATTTATCAATCCAGTAAGCACTGAAAATTTTTTTGAGTGCTTATAGATATTGCTTGTTCCATCACCCCCTCCCCCTAAAATCAGGGAAGGACAGAAAGCACAAATAAAGATGTACAGAACTTGGAAGGAAAACAGCAATGCAAACATTATATAGATACACTGAAGTTGTCAGTGGTATCTAGCAAAATCCAGCTCAATAAAATTTTGATGAAATAGGCTGCTAGCATAATGCACAGAAGAATTAAGAAATATTTTTGCATGTTGGTAAGGGTGCATCACAACGAGCTTACTAACAGACCTATCAGTAATGCAGAAGTAAGCAATCTGGTTTTAGCATGCCCTCAGCTGAAAGAAAAATGTATTAAAAGAGAATTGAGACATCTGAGGTAACTATTGGGTGAGAAGCATAATACTGTAACTAAAAACACAATACTTGTTATAAATGCTAAAACATGTGCCAAAACTGTGATAGAATTAAGCAACTGAACAAACTTGAAAAGTAGTTCCCAGATCTACTGGCATAAGACAAGGTTGGCTTTTGTGTGACAACATTGGGGTCATTGTCTTCAGGCATCGAGATACCCAAACTTAGTGAATTCATGACAAAGCAAAAAGGTGAAGTATGTATAGCAGTGTGAAAAGAAATCCAGAGAGATAGGGTTATCTTGGCTTAGACTGCAAGCTAAATGTAAGGTAAATTTTATCCACCTGTTTAGAAATTCACAGACTTTCCAGGAACTGCTTGCATTTCACATGTGACTTCAGTGATTACAGAGAACATGCCTTCAAATGTGTTACTCTCTCCATTAATCTTAATCTTGCTCAACTCATTTAACCTGATTGAAAGGCAAACCCGTATTTTCCACCATCATGGATTTTTTTTTTGGCCACAGAAACTGGAACAGCACATGAGTGAAAGATGTCTAAGATAAAGTCTGCATAAATAGAGGATACATTTGTTTCAGTGGCCTTGGGTAATGTTGCTGTAATTTGACAGCAGCTTTGAAACCAATAAAAAATCTGACATCACACCAATGTCAGTTCTTTACAATGGAAATTTCCATAGAAGTTTGTAGGAACTATGTCATAGTGGAAGAGTGTGTGGAGACACCAGTTCTGTGACCCAGGGGCCCTGGAGGACCATGAGAACTTTTTTAGTATTCTGTCCACAATTCAGAACGGCCTGATTTCATTTCACTTTGAAGTCCCGCAAAAGAAGCACGTGAACTCTTTCCTGTTTCTCCAAGTGTAATTCTATTTCATGTATTTCTCATGTGTCCTACATATTAAGAATGCCATTCATCTGACATGCTTTTCACATTTGCTTTAGGATGAGATTAGTTGTGCTAGCAGCATCTGTTTTTTTCTCAGCTCTAAGGGACTCCAGAGTGACGAGCTCAGAACCTGGTATCTTCAGTGCAAAGAAATATCCACAGCATAGTTTAGTCAGACACATGCCATCTCTGGAATTCTGAGTACAGCATGCTTTATTTACAAGCACACTGCAGTTACTCTGAAAGAGAGGATTACAAGCTATGTAACACAATCTCTTCCTTCTAGGATCTCCGTCCAAAACCAATGCCTGTTTTCAGGAGGGAAACTCTGCCTTGGGAATTTACCCTGGTCAGGAAAGATAACAAAAAACTACCAAACTTGTCCAGCTATCTTTTACAGGAAAGTAAACATCTTCTATTGTAGCAGTAGCTGGGTGCTTCCTTGCATCATAATAAATTATAGAAGTCCGTTATTTTCCCTGACAAAAATTTCAGAGACACAGTGAATTAGCTGAGCTCTATGTTTGTTTGCACAGTGTTAAGCACCATCAGCACTCACCAACGAGTAACCTTTATTAAATCAAACATCTCTGACTTAAAACACCATGTTACAGTCATTTTTGAGGTAAATATGATAGGAAATTTGAAAGAATACAAACTGACAATCTTTTCATTACTTTTCTGCTCCATACACAGATATACTGGATATTGTTTAATGGCCTGGTCTGTGTAGAATATTTTATCTAGGGCTATAATGTATGGAGGGAAAATATCTTTTCCCAGAATGGATTTGTAAAATGATCAAAAATAACAAAACACATGGACTAAAAAGGCTCATCCTGAGCAGACTCTGAAATTTGCTATTTTTATATTTTTTGATACTAAAGTTTTACCCTGGCTATGTAAGACATGCTACAATTTCACACACCATCTCATATACTGGGAATCTGAAAACCAGACAATGACTGCTTTCTGATGAAACTGAGGTTTTCAGGCCAAATTCCTTCTAAACACATTTCCTAATTTATTGATTAAAACTTGTTTGAGCAGTCTTCAGCAAACAGATACTTGGATCAGCTAGCAAGGAATCAGACAATGTGTACCAAAAATTTAGCAGATGCCCTCCAAGCACATCACACTCTCCTGACCCCTTGCCCACTATTTTTTCTCATTCTATCTAGTAATGTGGATCTGTTTCCAGGATTGCTCCCTTTTTACTGGTAGCCACAGGAAGCAATCAGAACTGCCTGCAGAGATCATGTTCTTTTTCAGACTGCTTTAAGTCCAGAGATCAAGGGTATATATTTCACTGGCAAACTCCTGTGTGCCAAACACAGGGTGCCTAGGGATAACCCACCTTTTCTTTTTGGGTGAAATGGTGTCAGTGACGCTATGCTGGCTTTCAGCTTCTGAGGATCTGCCCTGCTCTGCTGCCTCTGTTTGATCAGGAGGAATGATAAATGTATATCCCCTTGAAATAAAATCAATCTGGTGATTAACCAGGTCTATCAGGAGGACCAGACTGACATTTTGCCGTTTATTAGTTCCAGACATGGATCTATATTTGCCCTATGGGAGCTGGCATTGTGAGAGCACAATTCAATAGAACATTTTAATTACAAGTCCAGTCCACTAAGCTGATCTTCCTTTCTGTGACTGCCTCAGAAATAAGCTGATCTACGACTCCAGTCTCCTTCTCTGAGACACAGTAATATCAGGCATGTCTTCAGCAGCTATTGGAAAATATTCTCTCAGCCAAGAAGAGCCTTCAAGTAGGTTTCATATGTTTCAAGAGAGGGCTGTAGAGATAAGGTCTTTTTATTAATGTAAATAAGGGGTTGTTTCATAATACAGTTTTGGCAGTCTTTCAGGAATGGTAGCTTGCAATGTCTTCAATATCTGCAGTCATGGAGGGAGAAAGGAAAACCTCCATGAAAAGTCTTTCACTTTGGGAAAAGCCACAGCAGCCAGATAATGTATTTTGTTGAGATGTGAGTGTTCAGACTCTCGAGATGAGCACATAAGAGAGATGACTCAGGGGACAGAGTCATTACTGCCCATGGCTCATTGTGCTGAAACTGTGTGTGAGTGAAGCACCAAGCAAATACCACCTCTTTGCATCACCTTGTACCGCACATTCTTCCTCCCTGCTCCTTTCTCTCCCTCCCCCATTCCTTTGCTTCCCTTTCCATGTTCCACTGAGAAAACTGCAAAAAGGCATGTATAAAAGCTGTGGCTGAGATAACAAGAAGTGAAGGAGTTATAGCAGGTGTTGAGCATTAGAGTACCATCTGGGGCTGTCTAATACCACCTAAAATAGTCTCCTCCACAGTCGCTCAGAAGGGTGGGATGCCATAGTTACTCGAGGTCAAGCAGGCAGAAAGAAAGGAAAGCAGAAACTCTGGCTCAAGCCTGAAGATGTTTACAGGAGCCAGCAAGATTGACCTACGCTATTAATTACTAGGCAGTATTAATACAAGTGCCAGCTCACATTCTTTCTCTAATTACTTTCACTGATGTATCGTGACATCTTGAAATTGCCCTTGACTCTGACTGTGTAAGCCAGATTCCAGAAATGTGGTGCAAACCACATTAGCAAACACGGGAAAAGCATAGACCTTCCCTATCAAGATTAAATTCAGCTGAAATATTTCGCACCCTCCTCAGACAAAAGGTGAAAAGACCTGAGGCCACCAGTACATACTGAAACTCAAGCACCTCTCAAAAGCTGCCATGTGAGCCTCAGCAGGTTATCATCAACATTTCAGAGGTGAACTGATGTAACTCAGTCCAGGCTTCACATCTGCTGTTTTGTTTGTCAAATGTCCCCCAAGTCTGGCATTATTTACTTATCTGTATTCTCTATCAGCTGCAGCTCCTAGGTGAACTTAGGCATTCTCCACTCCAAAGCATGGTCACTGCTAAATGTTTCTGCAGTAATGATCAACTGAAATGCACATATTTTGTGTCTGGCTATGCTGTGACAGATCAACAACACCTGTAAATTCCTTTTATATAGGAATGTATTTGACTCTGGAGCTACTCTTTTATTGGGAAACTAGCATGTAATTTTTAAATTATAGCTCATAACATTTAAGGTATCTCACATGCTCAAACTAAAATATGGTGAAGATCTACAAAATCAGACTTTAAATAACTGGAAGATGGTGAAGCTCACTCTTTTCTGCTGGAGTTTTTTTTAGTAACTTAATTGTATCGTTCTTATTAGGTAAGATTTTATTACGTTCTCTGCAGACAGAGAAATGCTGGCCAGCTACTTTCCACTTGTAGTTCACAAAATTGAAAAAAAAGTGTTATGACTCCAAGAAAACTACCCAGATGAAGATGAGAATTCAGAAAGTAACTTGTGATTTATGCCATTGCATTATACAGCAGAGGATTTATCCAAGACTGATGATGCAGGCCACAACCCACCAGGGATGCCATGCCTGGCAACACTGCTGGGCATTCATACTATCTCCTCAAAGGTCCAGAGCTCATATTTCAGAGTTTAAAAAACAAAACAAAACAAAACAAAACAAACAAAACCAACAATAGCAACAACAAACAGAGGACCATGAATGAGATTTTAAAAAGCATATTCTATCACTGCCTTTTAAATAGATGTACAGCTTGTAATGGTAGCAGTGGAAGAAGAGAGATCTTGAAATTCAGTTGGCCAGAATGGTACTTAAGTTTCCCAAATTTCTATTTCATGTCAGGTAGATGATTCTGAAAAGCTGAAGCCAGCAAACTGAATCACAGATTGATTAATGTTGAAAATGTCCTCTAAGATTACTGACTCCAGCTGTTAATCCAGCACCACCATGTCCCCAGGTGTCACATCCACATACCTTTTGAACACTTCCAGGGATGAGTCCTCCATTTCCCTTGGCAGCCTTCTGCAATACAAGAAGCATTGGCAAGGACTTGGGTGGACATTGGGCTTACTCAGCAGGCTGAACACGGGCTGAATGCTTTGTAAGACTCCACCTTATCACTTTATCATCTTGTTCTACTGTAAATAACATGGACTTTTTAATTTCTTTTACTGGCTGAGGTTACGTTTAATCATCATTTCTTCTTTGTCATTCTTCAAACAAATTTTACAGAATCAATTAGTTTTAGGTAAGACAAATATTCTTTTTTTAAATTATATTCTCCCTGTACTTGCTGAGTTTCATTTTTCAAAAAGGATCAATGTAAAGAGTGTATGGAAATGTTACTGCCATGTTTGTAATGCTGAGAGGAAAATATTGCTGTAATATTATGAGCACAAAAGCTATGAGGCTCTTACACATTTCCATGCATATTGCATATTCAAGGCAAGCAGCTACCAGTACGATCACAACTATCATGCAGTAGTCAGAGGCCATATCTTTCACTGTGGGCTCTTAGTGTTAATTCTTATGATGCTAGGAAAATAGTGGATGTGCTGTCTTGTAATGTGGAAGGGGACAAAACCCAAGTGCTGTAAATTTTTTCCCCATATATTCCAAAACCACACCATGCTTTGTAAAATCTACGTGTAGGTTTGTTCAGAGGCTTTGGCTTCAGTTATTGGTATCACAAAGCCAATATGCTATTATTTCTAACCATGATGATTTTTCTTATTGTAATACATAGAAGTCAACTGCAGATGGAGAACTGGAAGACAGACTTCTACACAGACCTGCCCTCCTAGGCAGCTCTTGCTTTCAAAAGTAGTCTTGATTCGACACAGTAACATCTCAGCTTATTTTGCATTATGTCTTTGAGTTTGAAAAGGTTCCTTTTGACACATACTTCTTTAAACTAGATCCAAATGTCAGTGCTAGGCTTAAAACTATTGGCCTCTCATCAGAAAAGTATGCTTTATCACAGATTATAGGCATTAGAAAATAAATGATGGAAAAGATCCATGATATCATCTTGTCTCTCCCCATGAGAAGAGGTTGCTCTCTACAATATATGTCAGGCAGCTTTGTTCTTTCTAGTTTAAATGACTCTCAGGCTTTCAGCAGACTCTTTTACAGTCTAATTTATCTTATTTTTCATGACATCTATCCAGATATTCAGCCTACATTTTACTATGCTGTGTTTCATCCCACAGTTTTGAATTGTTGTCCTTCATTCTAAGTAAAGAATCAGGATTTCTTTGTGTTCTGTCTTCTTAGGAAGTGCAAAGAATTTTGGACTTAAGTAGACAGAAGATATAAGTGGGTTTCAAGTGATACAAGTGAAACTCTCTCAAACAATAAAGGTGTTCACCATAATACAAATATCTCCACCTCAGAACTATTCAGAGCAAGAAATAAATTAGCTCTTTTCTAATATTTTTTCAAAATGAGCTTTCTCATTGCAATTTTCTGGTTTGGTTTGGTTTGGTTTGGTTTGGTTTGGTTTGGTTTGGTTTGGTTTGGTTTGGTTTGGTTTGGTTTGGTTTGATTTGGTTTGGTTTGGTTTGGTTTGGTGTTAACTGCAATCTGCACACATCCTCCATTCAAATACAGTAGGCACAATAGACACAATTACGTCTACAAAAGTGTGTCTATTGTGCAGTTTTCCTAATAATGTCTTTTTAATTGACTGTTTTAAAGGCACATCTATGCTACCATTTATGTTTGCACTGTCATACACTCTGTAGCATCCTACCTCTGATCTTGGTCTCACACAATCACTTGTACCCCAAAGCATTCTGCTTCATGCACCCACATGCCCTTCAGAAAAAATCTAATAGGCACCCACCTTAATTAACAAGAAGTGTTACCTAACTAATCTCCTTAGAGAGCATAATCCTGATTAAAATGTCCAGGCGACCAGTATTTAATGGGATGAGTAAAATTGTGGATCCAAAGAAAATCTGTGGTTTTAATTGGTCTCAATAAAATACTGGGTTCTAATTCCGAAGGCGCTTTACAAATGGCATTAACTAAAAAGAAACAGGAGACTTCACAATAGTTTTCAGTCAACTGCACCATCAGTAGCTTTCCAAGTAAGCACATTATGTATCACAACAGATATAAATGGTACATATATATTAGGCTGGCCACCACATACATGTGTGTAAATGTGTATGGGGAAGCTGTTTACAGATACTGGTACATACAGATACCTGGATTGGCTGTTGTGCTGTTGTGTTTACGGGATGCTTAGCACCCAAAAGAGAGAAGAGCAGATAGGAACACCAAATTAATTGCATCTTTTGTACAAAGAGAAGAACCAACACTTGAGGAGTGCTGTGCCCTGTGGGACAACAGCTATATCTGTCCCACTACTCCTCTTGTCACTCTGCCTTTACTTGGTTGGCATTGTGCACTACATTTTCTACTACACAATGTGTGGCCCAGTCACTCCTGGAGCAGTATTTCCTCCAACTCTGATGACAACTCTTCAAAATACTGTCTTCCCTGCTCAAAGTAAAATGTTACAGCAGATTGCAACAGAAATGGCTTTACTCTAAGCTAGAGTTTGCCAGTGTTTGCTAAGCAATTTTAAGCATGCTAAGCTTTCTAGCCTCTTTACAGTCTGTGTAAGAACTTGATTTTCTCTCCGCTCTTGAGCACTCTTCTACCAGAAGAAAAGCAAACCTAAGATACTTCATAGTCTTTCTGGCATCGTGAAAAATACTACTGGCAGGTATTTTGTACCTCTGCCTGCTATATTTAATTTGCTTTAGTAATTACTGGTCTAAATTCATCACTGCCAGAAATCCATTGATTCAGCAGAAGACCCCCCCCTATAGAAACCTTTCCCCCAATTTTAAGTGGCTGCTGTACATACTCTGGCTCAGTTCTACATTGACAATGAGGTCCTTAGACAATGCTCATAGAAGTATCTCCATCCCATTCACTCTGCTACATAGATATTTATTCCAGGAAAGGTTTTCATTATTTCATTCAGTTTATTTCATTTCACAGTGCTCAGTTGCAAAGATCTGAGAGAGAAAATGAATTTGTTTCTACTGGAAGAAATCACTACTTTTCTTTCTTCACTATGGCAGATATCCACCAAACTCAAAACATCTGCAGTAGCTACTGGCTTCAGTAACATCTACACAAAAGGAGCCAGAGACAGAACCTCAGAGGAATGTAGGTCCCTGAGCACCACTGACAGAGTTCCTACATCTGAAAGCACCTGCTGCTCATAGTTGCTGGAGAAGATGCCATAGCAGATGCCTACTCGTCCCATAGATATTAAAGATCCTGTAGTATCCCTGAAGATAAAGGTCCCCAGTGCCTCTGTCATCATGTAGCCTTGTCGTAGAGTTTTGATGAAGTGATTTCACATGGCCCCATCTGGGTTGAGTTATAAATTTGCCATGAATTATGTAGAGATCACTAGAGCCATGGAGTGGACTGGGGAGGCTGCACAGCTGCTCTCCTTGCATGTGACACAAAGCATGTGCCACTTAGGAGAAGCAGGGACAGTCTCCTGCCCCCCTCCCCACCATCCGCCAGCAAATCCCCTCCTGGATTAAGCAAGTTCAGTAAAAGGTTGTCTGTTATCTGGCTTTATTTCATACAGATTTCCTTTTTTTTCCTGCGTCTGAGCCCTCTGCAATGTCTTTTTGGTGAACTTTTATAATCTATCTTGGCTTCCTGTTTAAGACTGGTAAAGGCCCTACAGTGTGCTTGTGTGAAAATACAATGTGTTTGTGTGTGTCTGTGTCTGTGTCTGTGTGTGTGTTGGTTTGCAAATCTCAGTAGGCAAGTGGCTGTAAACTAGTTATTGTTCATCTTGTTTGAATTATCATCTACAGGCATTATGCATAACAAAATTTACATGCTGAAATGCTTTCTGGAGATTGTAAAGCTCCAGCCTTGCTTGCATGAACTTAAATCCCTGCACAGTCAGAATTGTCTGAAAAGGCTTATGCATATTTACCTCTGATGGGTGGAAAAGAAAGCAGAAAAAATCTCAAAGAAGGAGATAATAACGGATATAATTTTATAAGAACAGAATAATAAAGACCAGCTAAAATTTCTCACTCATCCATAGAGACTTATGACATTTTCATGGTTTGCAGACACAACAACTTCATAATCATGCAGCTGCCAAGAGAGTTGTGGATTACAACCAGCCCCACAAGTCATAGTAAACCAGCTGTGACATAGAAAAATTATTTGCAAAGGATTTCTTTATTATTAAGCCAACTTGAATGTTAAGACAAACAAATCAAGCATGCTTTTTCACATACTTAAAAATATCTTGGCCTATTCCATAACACTCACTTTTTCTAAAAATGAAAGCGCTAGTTATACTTACTTCTTTGCAGCCCTATCCACCCTGGTAATGTTACAATGAATAGATTAGGACTTAGAGACTGTTGAGGTGATGATCAAGTTACTTTGGAAGAGAAAGAAGCTATATAATAGGTAAAAGTGCTATAACTTAAAATAATTCAAGAACAGAAACATGCTCAAGGAACTTCAAAGCGCTTCTTTGATTTAAATCAGTCACACAGCAAATCACAAAACCATTTTTAGAGTCTTGCATGTTTTTTTCAAGGTTGTTCAAGGTGCTTCGCAAAGTGCCTGGAAGGGATGAAGGAATGGGTCTGTAGGTTGTTAATTTTCAGGGCTGAGGTTAGTGAAAAGCCAGCCATCACCACCCTTGAGCACTTCCCACTACCCTTGCCTTCCTGCTGCTGGCTGGATGAGACCTGGCTGCACCTGGCAGCTGGTCCTGGCAGCAAGGGCAGAGCACAGTGCGGAGACCCTGGGCAGGATGGGGACATCCTCTCGTCCCTGTATCCCATCCACCAGCCAGCAGCAAGCACAGCTGGCAGCCAGAGGAGTGAGCAAGAGCCCAAATCAAAAGGCATACAGCTGAAAGGAAAAACAGGGTTAACAATGGCATGGGCAATACTTGCTTCCCTGTATATTCTCTCTTGCTGTCCTGAGCTTGCTGTACCTTGTCTAGGTAAAGAGCTTGGGCAGGCATACAAACACAGGTGATTCCATAGCCCTTTGTACAAAACCCACATTTCAGCACAGCCCCGGGCTGACACTCAGGATGATGGTAGGCCCAGAGGCCTGGAAATTTGCTGGGAGCTGGTGGAGAGCTTTCTGGGAGCCCTGGCCAGCTGGGGAGCCGTGCTGGCCTCAGGGTGCTGTACAGAAACGCAGCCACTGCAGGCACAGACCCCCCTGACACCAGACAGCTGCTGGTCTGCCTGTGGCCACCAATGTACCCCAGCCAGGCTGGACATGCAATGTCCTTGCCACTGCTGACAGCTTCTGTCAGGAAAACTGTCTTTTCAACCAGCTGAGACAAAGCAACATCATTTTCCCACAAGATATGTCTCCAAAGAAGCTGTGCATGATCCCTTAGCCTGCCTAACCAGACTGAAAAACATTTCCCTCTGGCTGAAAAGTATCTGAAGTGGAGCAATTTTGCCAGGAAGGTCTGTGCTTGTCTAACCTATCGTGCCACAGAAAACCTGGCATGCATCACAGCACTGTGCTGCACCCCACGCCATGTGGCACAGCATCCTGCGTGGGTGCTGCATCCCCTTCAGCTGCAGCACCTCCTCTTGTCCATTCTCATGCTCCTGCTCCTGCACCACATCTATGTGTGTAATCCATTAATTACTTCTGACCAATGTATATGGAGGTTTTGGTCACATTTGTAGTGGAAATGTTCCACTTTGCCATTATTTTTCCCATGCATATGTGTTGTATATACTGGACAGACACACCAAGCTAAAAAATGTGAGATTGCATGAGTACAATGCTAAGCCTGAGTTAAAAAATCAGGCTTATCTTTGTGTCAGAGCACAAATCAAGGGAGTTCATGCAAGTCCATCATATGCAAAATAAACACACAAAAAGTATTCAAGTGGTCCCAAAGAGCTTTCAGTTTCTTTTGCCAGTTAAAGTATCCACATATTTTAAGGCCATGCTTTGACCCACTTAGATGGTTGTGTGATCTCAGGAACGGTCCCCTATAGTTCAAAAATTATTTCACATAAAAGCCACTTGTCAGCATCAAAATATGTTTTCTAAATTTCTGTTGCACACTCATTCTAGATATCACAGTGAGAAATGAGCAAACTTTACAACAGCCCTCCTTCAAACATCCACACAAATATTTGAAACTACATCAGTTCTGTATACAAACCTTTTCTATTAATAACCAATGAATATTAGTACAATATTATTATTTCCGGTAAACTGGAACAGCAGAGCCTGTGCAAGCAGACTGCAGCAAAACAGAGCAGTCTCCCAATTTAGTATTTAATTAGTAAGGCCGCCTTGCTCCCACAGCCAGGATATCAAGTGACCAAGCACTCATCCATCATGGCCATTTGGAAGCCCTTTGCTAGTCTGAGATTTGCTAGCCAGGTGTGTGATCCTGCTATGGCCTTCCAAGTGACCTCTATATTGTACTTGACCTTGGCCACTTTTCCTAACCTTTGTCTGTCCTTCTCTAGGTAAACGGGAAAATCTTGGGACCTCAAGAGTATCAGGCTGGGTTTCAGTCCTGCACATCACCATGGCAGCACAACACCTGCTTGGCCATCCCAGTACCACCATAAATTCACCATAACCATAGAAGTAATGGTGCAGGTGAAGGGGGTGTCCATAAAGAGGTCTTATAAGTCTGAGAGCTGTCATGGTTACATCATAGCAATAACAAATGCTGCTGCAACCTAGAATCCTGATGGGTTGCAAATCTGATGTCCCTTGGGCTGTGGTCATAGTGTGAGTCTTCTAAAGGATCAGGTTGTTTAGCCTGGTGTGCTTGGCTTTCTCTTGAGCCTGCCTTTGCCTACTGAGCTGCTTAACTTCAACTTCTGACATTGAGAGCACTACATATAGTGAGATACCAGTTAAGTGTTTGCGTTTTTGTTTGAGTTTCATTGGTACATGTTTAAATTGCCACTTCTGTCTAAGTACAACAATGCCAAGCCACAGACTTGCATGCTCCATTACTACTAATGCACTTGTCACCTTGCAAACCTGAAGTAAAGCTCATAATCTTGAGTAAGATATCAATAGGAGTCCCAGGTATGCAGGGAATGCAGGACTAAATCCTTTGTGTCATAATTTACAGTTTGCATGTTACAGACACCTTTTTTCTGTTTGTTTCTCATATCTGGGGCTCCAGCATACTTTGGCAGTGAAACATAAAATATTGCTAATCAAAGACTTTGATGGACACGTACCTTTAATTATCCCAAACACAAGGAAGTAAAAACACATTAAGCCCTTCCTGTATTTTACCAATGCAAATCTACTATCATAAAGGTTTTTGGCAAGGCTCTCAAAGATTACCATTCATAGATGATTAGTCATGCCCTACACTGTTATTTGATATCTGGAATGGGACTTCATTAATTTGTAGGCATTTTTAATGCACTGCATAAGGTCAGAGATTACTGGTTTCCCACAAATGAACTTTTCCTCCTCCATTTAAAAGGATTTAATGGAAAGTAATATAAATGTTTCTACTTAAAAGCTGCTCCTGCTGGTTCATGGAGCCAAGTGCTGATCCCAGCCCACCACCTTCTGGAATTCTGCAGAATCACAGCATTGCCTCCGAGACTCCACTCTGCTGAAAAGGACTGGACACCAGGGGAGTAGTCAGAGGAAATGTCATTCATTCCACTTTTGTTCTGCAGGCTGCCAGAAAACTGCTGGTGAGTGCCATTCAGATACAGGTTACCTGGCTAGGAGAACCTTTGATCAGACCTAGAACAGACACTTATTTTCTTTCCTTATGTTATATTGTAGAATAAACAATTACAGAATTCCTTAAAAAATAATATAAAACTGAGGATTTGCACAGAAATTTCTGCTTACCAGTGTAACACCACGAAAGTGTCATGCCCCATCTCCATCTCCCTGGTGTCACAGACAGGGTGTGTACCCAGGACAGACACACCAGCACCTTGATGCCCCTGACTCAGCAGATCTCCACACCCACCCCATCTGCTCCTCCAC